>MU857283.1:0-12288 GCA_033296705.1 Chaetomidium leptoderma
CCAATTTACGCGTCTCAAAGCGCGGTTGCAGAAAAAGTGGGGAGCAGAGCGCTTTCGACCAGTTGGCACATCGCATTCATTTCCTTTTTTTTTCGTGTATTTTTCGCGCAATTTCGCATAATATTTTTTTGAGTTTGGCCGCAATATTGTCCTCCGGACAGGATAATTAGTTTGCCCAGGTGGCTTTCAGCTGAGCGCCTTCATGCATCCGTACTTGTACGTACTAATACGTAAGGTAGTCCAAGAGGTCCAAAGCCCAACTTTTCCCTCCCAAGTCCGCCGCCCTTTTCAACACTGCGAACATCTGACAACAAGCATGGCGTCGACGCCAAACCTGGGCCCGGCGACCCAGCTGTTCACGCCGCCCGAGTCGTGCCTTAAAACAACCACATATAGGGCCTTGTTCAAGGGCACTCCGGTCGGTTTCACGCTTGGAACGGACCCTGACTGCTTTCCCCCCCCCACTGCCGCCCCGGCCGCGCCCACCACCGGCTCCCTGAGGTTGTACTCGCCCGGAGTCTGCCCGCTTGGCTACAAATACGTAATGCCTTGTAGGAGCCACTCGAGATTTCCCCATTCCTTCGTCGCGCTAACAACCATGGGAGACACGCAATCTGTCAGCGGCCAGAATTATGACGATAGCGTCACCCGATATGTCTGCTGCCCCGAGTTCGTGCCATGCTCAAGACCCTTTCCCCAGCGCTAGTCAATACTGATGTTCACCTCGCGTCATAGGCTCTACTTTCCCGACCGGGGCGTCGACGGGCCCTGCCTCGGAGAAACCTGGGGAGTTTGGGTTGCCACTGCAACCGACAGCAACCTTCCGGCGTACACATCCATCACCACCTTTTGGGATGGAAAATACGAGACTGTGACGGCTAGCCCCATCCTTGTCGCCTGGCAAGACAAGGACAAAGAGGTTCTGGCAGCCATGGCTGAACGCCTGCAACACCAGCACGATAACCCACCCTTCTGGCCGCCTGCCTGGGAGGCTGAAAAGGCCGAGAAGTAAGGACCACGCCGCTACCCCAGCATCAAGGCTCAATCTAACCTCTACCCATCTCGCCGCTGTAGAAAGAGGAAGGAAATCCTTCTGGCCGTGCTCGTCCCGGTGGGGGTCATCTTCCTCGCCGTCGCCGCCTGGGTATACTGGCGGAAGCGAAAGGGGCGCCTGCACCGTGGGCAGATCTGGCCGTTCTCCCTGCGTGCGGGCAAGCATGCAGAGCAGCAGGACAGCGAGGAGTCGGCGGATGCGCGGTCTGCAAAGCCCGAACTCCCCGCCGACTCTCTCCGCCCGAGCCATTTGGACAACCATCCCCCGGAAGTTGTAGCGCACGAACTGCATACGGAACCCATCCCAATCAGGGAAGCAGACTCGCGACGAGTAGTTCCTGAGGTGGACTCGACGCCGCTGTCATCCCGCCCCCAGGGGCTTTAATCACAGCCACTCTCGCTGTAAAAGCAGTCCACCGCTCAACAACTCGGTGATGCCAGCTGCGAGATCGCCGTAGTTGGAGTCTTGTCTGGACGGTGTCGGGAAGAACCATCGATCAACGACCGGAATTTTGAGAATGCCAAACGCATGCCGATACTGGTTCGCTCTGATTTGAATTTGGCCATTTGATAGCAGATTAGCAGTATCCGCCCATTCGGCAGGGCTGAGATGATCGGAGCAGATGTTTGGGCAGCTCGCATCCCTCAATACCCCTCCCGTCCAAATCCCCAAACCCGTTTCTGTTTACTTGGAGTCTCATCCCACACCGGCGTAGTCAAATTGCGCTGGCCGCGGGCGGTCCGTGATCAGCTGCAGTGGCTCCAGGCCACTCAGATTTTGTAACCAAAAGTCGCTGATGTGACGCACACGGTCCGTGGCTGACAGCTGCTGGCGGTGGTGTTGGGCATATTCCTTGTACTGCACTTTAAGTGGTGGCAGGCTCGTTCCCCCCTCCACGTTGGTTCTCAAGTTGGCGTACAAGACCTGAAGCTCTCGCTCAAAGACATTCAAGGACCACGCGTCAAAGCTGGTATGGTGGAACACCAAAACGAGATAATACTGTTGGTCGGATTTGTGTCTCAGGATGCGGGCCTGCCACGGCAGTTCCTTGTCGAGGCGGGACACGTGCCGGGACAGACTGGTTATCCCCTGGTCCAGCTCCTCCATGCTCTCCGCCGTGCCGCCCGCGACGGTGAACATGGCCTGGGCCTCATCGGGACTCAATATCCTCTGGAGATAGGTGCCCGTGGCTTGGTCCTTGACCAGCAGCGTTCTCAACGCCTCGTGTCGACTGAGGATTACACGCAGCGCCTGCTCCAGAGCCGAGACGTCAACCGACCCAGGCAGTTCGAAGGCGGCATCGATGTTGTATGCACTGCTGCCGTTTTCAAACTCGTGAATGAAGAGGAGTCGCTCTTGGGCAGGGGAAACGGGAATTGTCCGCGCATTGGTGGCATCTATGGGGGTAATGTTCGGCAAATCTGCGACGTTATCCATAATCAGCTGCGACTGGGCCTCGATCGTCCGATGGCGGAAGAGCGCGTTGACCGAGACAGCGCGGTTGACCTGCTCTGCATCGAAGGAATTCTCCATACCTCCCAACCTCGAGCAAAGTGCGCTCACGAGCGAAGACAGTCTTGAAGCGCACGGCACTCAGCATGGAATTCGAGTTCATCAGCAGACTCTGGCTACAAATACCACGCCAAGACCTGACATCCGAAGACTATCGCAGGTTCACGGAGTACATCGGGAGCAAGTGCAAGGCTCTGGATGCCAGGTCAAACCCCCTGCAGCCAATCTCCTTCGAAGACATGCTGGTTGTCATTAGAGAACTTCAGCTTCACAAATCATCCACAAGGGCCGAGATCGTCCACACACTGGGAGAAAAACTGCGCGCCAAGTCACCTACCACCACGGCTGTCTCTCAGTCAGTAGACCATAGATATTCCGTTGCTTGTCGCGACCCGATGACCGGCGGCGGCTAATCTATAGAGACGTGGCAAGGGTCATCGATCAGAACCACGTTAGTGGCGAAAAGTAAATGATATAAAGCAGACATAGCTCCTAAGCCCTTCACTTAAGCAGAGATATTAAAATATATAAGATATTACAACGATTGCAGAAACCCATCACTCTATAAAAGCAAACCGAAAGAACGTCACTTGGCCAGAGGCATGTCCTAGGATGAGTGTATGACCATGAACTGCCACACATGTTGCCCGATAGTCGGCGGGAAGCCAGAGAACGCTCTTCCCATTTCTTGTGATCCAATCATCGCCGACGAAGAGAAAACCGCTGGCGGGGTTCTGGCCTCTAGAGCTGCTTGAAGCGTCGGAGTTTACGGTTATGCTCAGCAGCCCTCTGTCTGTCTCGAGACATTGGCCATTCCTGGAGAACGCTACTGCATTGACCGAGTCGCCATGCCCCTCGAGCGTCTGCCGGTGCGCGCCGGTCGCCGTATCCCAGAGCCGGATGGTCCCGTCGTCTGAAACTCTGGAGGTGCCATCAGTTATCGGGGAGTCGAACAGGCTGGTGATTTCCGACACGGGCCTGGCTAGCCCTCGTAGCCGCAGACGGGGCAAAGATAGAAGAAAAAGAAGGTCTGAGCAAGCATCGTAGCACATCGAGCAGGAGACGGGAATGATGCAGAACGCTAAATGCAAAAACCTCATACCACGCTATCGTCAAATCAACCGACGATTTAGAACATGCTCTCCTATAGCATGTCTATCCCCCTTGATAAATCCAACTGCAGGGCATGTAGACCTCGGCCCGTGAACATGACAACGCTGCCCGAAACAAACCCAAATGAGTCCTGATAGTCCGGGTGGATGTAGAGTAGCTCTTCGCCATTGTAGGTAATCCAAGACCTTGTGGCAAATATGTGATGCAAACATCGGCAGTCCGAGAAAGGCAACTGTAAGGTTCCACGATTAGTAACGAGATGTTTCCTACCAGAGGAAAAGGAGAGAAGCTGTAAGACGGCATCTATTGGAAGCACATGCCACTCAGCGCCCGTGGCCGCATCCCATACCCGGACCGTCTTGTCGTGAGAGTTCGATACGATGAGCCGGCTGTCCGGCGAGAAGGCGACGGCCTAGACAGAGTCCGAATGGCCTCGCAGTATACACCGCTCGGCGCCCGTGGCCGCATTCCATATCCGGACCGTGTGGTCCTGAGAGCCCGATACGATGAGCCGGCCGTCCGGCGAGAAGGCTACGGCCCAGACCGAGTCCGAATGGCCTCGCAGCACGCGCCGCTCGGCGCCCGTAGCCGCATCCTATACGCGGACTGTGGCGTCGTAGGAGCCCGACACGATGAGCCGGCCGTCTGGCGAGAAGGCGACGGCCCAGACCGAGCGCGAATGGCCTTGTAGCGCCTGTAAATACACACTCCAGTCTTCTGAGAGTGCCGGTGCCCGCACAATCCACTTGGGAAGCTGATGCATGTAGAGCCGCTGAATAATGCTCGCTTCGGGACTGAATACCAGAGCAGAACAGTATGCCTGAAGTGGAGCCTCCTCAATGATTGAGCTATGGCTTCGCAGGAATCGCTTCGCATCGTAAATTACCGTACTCAGAGGCGGGGGGGGATCATGCTCGCATCCGGGGCCGGACTCAGTCCTCATAGCACTGAGTACGGCTCGAGACCCGGTCACAGCGCTCCTCTTTATTTGTCAACCATAGGCATCATACAAGGTATATGGTATACTTACAGGTAATCTCGTTTCGAGAAGCTGGAGCATACTAATCCCATCAGCCAGCCGACCGATTAAGGCGAGAGTCTCTAGCCAGAAGAGGAAGCGAACCCCAAAAAACTCCGCGATACCGCGGTGGTCTTGAGGATCGACATCGCTCCGATCGAGATGATGGACCCAATACCGACAGGCGTACTGGACAGCAAAAGGAACACTCCTGTTCACGTCCGATCTGAGAACATCGCCGACTCGGGTTCCTGGTCGTCTCAGGTCACACATATCTTGGCGGAGGCAACTTGACATAACCCTCAGGCAGCATTCAAGATTGCCCCTGGTCCTCCCCGTAGATGGGGATCAGGTGAACTTCATCGCTCCGTCCCAACAACCTCGCCTGAAACCTAACCGCATACACATACTGCGCCTTGAAACCCGACGTTTCTCCCGGCCCCTTCACAACAATGTTATCCCTCAACAAATCCTGCGCCGTCACCAACCCCGCCGCTAAACCCGGCGGCGGCCTCACAACTGGCGTCATGTCGGTTCCAGTCTCAACCTATCCGCATCTTGAAACCGACTCATGACCGTATTCACCCCCGCATACGCCTGCCGCCATTCCCACACCCTGTCGCCACCCCGCTTCGCGCGCGCGATCGACACCGTCCTGTTCTTGATACGTCGCGACCATAGCGCGGCTAGCGCCTCGTCCCCTATTAAAACATACATCTTAGACCAGATGCCTGGCTTGTCCTCTCGTAGCACCAATGTCGACGCCGCCTCAGGCGTGCCGTAGTTCAGCACAAGCACGAGCGACGACGTAGGACGCCCGGTACTATTGATTTGCGCAGCGGGGAAGGTCATTATAATCCGAGCGCGGTTGATGGATAGATTGCGGTTAAGGAGGGCGTAGTTTTTGCGGTATAGCCGGGCGTCGCCGAGGAGGGTGGCGTCCGTGAAGTGCTCGAACGACGAAGGCCACTTAGCGAGTACGTCAGAGTCGCGGTGCGCGAAGAGGGAGTCGTCTTCGGACTGGCGGAGGATTTCCTCCTGCAGCCGCTGGAAGGCGCGCTCGCCTTCGCCGTAGACCAGCGGCATGTTGATGTCAAACAGCCCCAGTAGGCTGTAGGCTGCGTCTTCGAGACGGGTGGTTTCGCGCTCGGCGGCCCAGGACATCTTTTGTGCGGCCGAGAACTGGGTGAGGTCGCCGGCCGTAAAGTAGCTTGCGCTGATCCGGGTGATGTCCCGCATGTCGTGCTCTCTCTTGGGTGTGGCCGTTAACGTGCGCGCCGGTCTCTGATACTTTCTCCCCTCTGACTTGCGCAGACGCCCCATCCCCATGGCTTTGGCGAGGTCTCCCGCTCGTCGGATGCACAGCGCAGTCCGTCTATAAACGTTAAGTGTGCAGCTCTCAAGCCGGGTTTCAACTCCTGGCGCGGAGCCCGCCAATGAGTTTAACATCTTTACTGTGGGTCCAGCGGTATATGTAAAATACTACTAAAGAATGTAGCGTTATGTACCGCCAGAATTTGTCATATATAAACATCTTTGTTGTGGGTCCAGCGGTATATGTAAAATAACGTGCTTTATAAGCGAGCTGCGCATATAAGCGAGCTGCGCACTCCCTACTACTCTCTAAATACTATCCTCAATTACAATATATCAACGCTAAGAACCAACTATAATTACATCAGAAGTAGCTGAATCAGAGGATTCTGCAGCCTCCTGGCAAGTGCGGGCATTATGGCCAGGCTTGCCGTACACACCACAGTACCGAACCTTCGTACGACCCCCCCTGCATTACCACTATCCGGCTGCGTTTCTTGCACTCCCTCCCCACCTACGGCCTTCTAATCTAGTAGATCGTGTGCATCCTGTACAGCAAGTGATCCACCAAGCTGCACACGTGTTTTTTTAGCTCTCCGGCGCTTGCTTAGTGCCTCGTTGGCCTTACGGAGTGAAGCGTTCTCTGCACGAAGGAGAGCCACCTGGTGCATCACAGCTATTGTACCCTTAGTAAGCTGGTCCATAGTAGCCAACATCGAAGTCGGAGAGCTATTTTGATGGTTGACAATACGAGTCTTGATGAGTGTTGACTGCGAGTTGGCTTCTCGGGGGTTGTGTAGTATCTGGAACACCTAAGGTTGTAGAGTGCTAGCGCGTGAGTTTAGGGGTGTTGGTGTACGAAGCTTTATATCTAGCTTGGAAAGCACCCTCTCTAGATCGTACGGTATAAGGCTAGTACCTACAAAGCTACCTTGTATATTCTTCTCTATTATCGAGGTAAAGAAGGCCTCGCGAAAGGTATAGAGGAACTCGAGCTTGCTTACGTGGTTGATATATATACGTATCAAGTCCTCGATCTGGCGACCGTACACCTGCTTCAGCGGCCCAAAGTAGCCGACATCGAGTGGCTAGAGGAGGTAGGAGGAATGTAGAGGTATGTAGAGCGTGATGATATTGTTCTGCTAGTAGAAGAGCTCGAATTCGGTCGAGTGGTGGCTCTCGTAGCTGTCGAGGATTAACAACCGGTATTTACCTTTCGTACGAGATGCTGTATAGAGGTCGAAGTGCTTGATCCAATCTAGGCCTACTATATTGGTAGTCTAGCCGTTGTCGGTAGTTACGATGCGCTAGTCGGCCGGGAGGTTGTACTCAGTATACTAGTTGGCGAGGTAGTACTGCGCGGCCAAGATGATGAATAGAGGGATAGCCTAGCCAAGGGTATTGACGCCCTAGATCACCGTTACTCATTCGCGGTTGCTAGGCTAGGCTAGCTTGGCCTTGCTACGGCCGTCTAAGGTTGTAACTACTATACCCGCGAAGATAATGCCTATTATAAACCTAGTCTCGTCGAAGTTGTAGACATCGTTATCCACAATACCGTACTTGGCCTTGACATTCCGTACGAGGGTAAACCACTCGCCAATGATCGTTGGATCTTCGTACTTAGCCCTCTAGTAGTCGTATCTACGTGAATAACGCGTACGGAGCTCTAGCTAGCGTTTAACGAAGTTGTGGGCCTAGAGCTTGCCGACAGGGGGCGCGTCGCGAACGCGTAGTAGATGGTTGGCTATATCTTCTACACCACATAGTCTTGGTGGAAAAGATCGCGCAACTAGCTCAAGGATATATTGAACAATAGCCGTCTCTTCGGAATCTGTGAGCCGGCGCGAGTTGGGTGTAGTATCGCGTCGTGTAGATATGCCAGCGCGTCGGGAACGGAGGGTTGATTCTGGTACATCGTAGAGCTTAGCTACAGCTCGAAGGCTTAACTTGTCGTCATTTCGGATAGCTTCAAGGGCTAAGATTACCCTCGCTTCCTTTGAAGTAGGAGACATATTAGGTTGTGGAAAAATTTGATGTTAAGTGTAAAGAGGACGCGTTGTGGTGGGGAATGCGCAGCTCGCTTATATACGCAGCTCGCTTATAAAGCACGTTACTACTAAAGAATGTAGCGTTATGTACCGCCAGAATTTGTCATACTATAGTACTGTTGAATTACAACAGTTACAGGCATCCGAATCAGGCAGGTGAATCTCACAGTGGTGGCTGACAGAGGGCATTCGAACAGGCTGAATTGTGTGTGTTCATGTGTGTCTCTCACAGAACAGAAGAACGCTGGGCGGGAGCCCAATAGACCCCCAAAAGCTGATCCCTGCGTAAAGACCTCCCTGAGCTAGCCCGCATGTGGCTTAACTCGGTCCCGCAGCTGCGGCCCCGGTGCTCAGGCGCCGAGATAGGGCACCTGAGGCGCCAATTTAACCCCGTTAATTCAACAAGTACCTATACTCTGAAAGCTCTTACACAAAACGGTCCAGCTCGACGTCGGTTGGACCTCAAGGTCTAATAATCGAAGGGCGGGAGGGCCTTTATGCTACAGTTAACCTTGGGGAGAAGAAAGTAGAGTACACCCCTCCGCTCATCCTCCCTAATTGCCTCACGAGGTTACTTGATCGTCTTTCCGCAATGCCCACGTCTTTACCAGTAAATGTTAGAAACACAACATTAGAGCACGTTGAAAGAAGCCGGCGGCAAACCCAGGTTGTCAGAACAGTCACGAATCTCGTACAGGAGCTCGGGGTGTTTGGCGGAACGCGGAGAGCTGGCGGTAGCATGGCACTGGGTGTTGGCCACAAGAACGGCCAGTTCCTTCCGGGTGAAGCGTTGCGCACGAGCATCTTAGAACCAGAAGGTTATGGCCTAGATGAACTGGACGGGGCGTTGGCGCACATGTCGACGCATTCCATGGTCTCGGGGCGGGGTTGGTCGATGTTGTACTCCAGCACGCCTTGGACGGAATTGTTGTCCTCGAGGTCCGGAGACCGACGTGCACGCGTCACTGCCGTCGTGGCCGCCGACATGGGGGCAGCCGGCGTCGCGTAGCCGCGGAGTTTCTCGTCGGCGCGTTCTGCGGCGCGCTGGTTCTGATGGTCTCGGGCCTTCTGTATGCACGCGTAGTACTGGGCGTGCTCGGGGGATCGAAGGCTGTTCTGGTCGTTGAAAGCAGCGATGAGTTCATTGTCCCAAGGGAAATCCTCATCGACGAGTAACCGGCGTCCTGCGCAACCCTAAGCTTGCGCTTGCGTGCCAACCCCACCTGGCCCGCGATTTCCAGCTCTTTTTCTCTTTTTCCCCTCCAAGCATCGAGATTTACATTGCGACCAACCACCGATCGCAAACAACACGTAATTATCATCAGCAACCATCATCTCATCAGTATTGTGAAGAAACACTAACAATTTCCTTGCATCGTAGAATCTCGATGGCCTTCAACCCCGGCGCAAGGCGCCCTCACAACGGCGGCGACGACCGCCCAACCAAGAATCGACGTCTTCAAGATGTCTACGACGACGCCGCCTGTCACGAACAGCTCGTGACCCTTTACAAGGAACCCCGAGCTGATCCCAGCCAACTTCACGTTGACGTGGGAAAACCCAAGTTGCCGATGGTCGATCCGGAAGCTGTAGCCTTCCAGCGCCGGTCTCAGAGCTACAACAACCTCCAGACTACACGCGAGGAGGTCAACTTCGTCGCCCGTGACATGACGAAACCGAAAGATGTCAACGCGTATCACGTCAAACTTTGTGCCGACAAGGCGTCAATCGATGCCATGGCCAACACGCTCGCCCATTTGTGCAAAAAGCACAATGCCCCGATCGCACAGTTCCAGGTTGAGTTTTTGCCTACTCAGTCGAGCCCTGGCCCCGCGCGCCGCGATCGGGACCCCGATGGCAAAGAGGCTCTCAACCGGCTCGGTCTGGAATTTGACGAGCACCACCCCCGGCCATCCTCGTCCGACCTCCTCCGCAGCAATACCAGCCTGGCATCTCGACTGCCTCCGAAGCCTCCTGTCCGCGAGCAGGATCCCCGCGGTGATCGCAACGGCAAGGTGGCCGAAAACGTGCCCGAGGACAGCGATCCCAAGGAAAGGGTTACCGAAGAACGCGATTCCGAGGAGCCCGAGCACAACGAGGCCGGGCTAGACCCTAGCCCGAAGTATCTTGTCGATATGACCAACGAAGACGACGACTCGGCTTCCGATTACTCCGCTGGTTACGCCACCGATGGTCCAAACAGCCCCCATGCAGACATTGCCCAGGAGTTCAGGCTGCCCCCTCTGCGCCTCTAGCGCACACATACCTAATATGCACAAGGCTTTACCGCCAGCATGACGGTGCTTTCGCACCAACCCGAAGAGATTTTTTTCTTGATCAACAGACCTGTGCAACCCCTTGCGTGATCTGGTGTTTGTGATTATGCTGTGCTTAACGCCAGTAATTATGCTATCGTAGAAATGTAGGGCCCCGGCTCTCCATCATCAGTTCCTTGCATGTCGAAGAGAAGAAGGCTCCGCACCATACCCTCCCATGGCTACATTGTTTAACAAACGGCTCAGACGGGGCGAGGGGGTTATAGGTGCCGGGCAGTTCAATTAGACTCCGCACCCCATGGTTGCACTGCTTGTGACAATGGCAATGCTTGGGGTTAATTCTCTCGAACTGGTCAAAGACTGACCCCCAAGGGTCTTCTTTTACCCAAAGCACATCCCTAGCCAAACCTTGACCGTCTGCTAGAGCTAGGGGTCACCGACAAGTCAATTGAGTTTTACGGAGTCAGCTAACTCGAGAGAAATATTTGTCGTGTGTTCTGTTGGAGATTATCCGGCTTTCCAGACGTCGACCTCGGCGGCCTGTGTTTCACAATAACATATATAATTACTCTGATACTAGACATAGTATAATCATACAAATTCACTTAAGGGCTCACACAACTTTGTTGGTCAACAAGAAATCTCTTCGGGTGCAAAAGCACGGTTACGTCGGTGGTAAAGCCTTTCCTAATTATCCTCGGTCTCCGGCTCTACTTTTAACGCCCGGATATCGTTATAAAGATACCTCTCGTACTCGTATAGGATACCGTAGCTCCGAAGTACTTCTAGATCCCCCCGTTACAGGTAATCTTTAGGCGAACGGCGGCCGTTGATGCCGCAGTTGTAAAGGTCGACGGTTATAAAGTGGGGGAACCCTATATATGCCATTTCGTCGAGCGCCTTTGCTAGTAGAATAAGGTGTCGCCGATGGACTATAAAGGGTCCCGAGGACTCCCGCTACGAGGGCTCCGGGGATTGGTCGACGAGGCTTTCGAGGGTGTAGAACAATAAGTCCTACCAAGAGGTAGCTCCGCGGCCGAGTTTACGTCCGTGAACATCGTAACGGGGTATCGACATCTTATCGTGGAGCTCTAGTCGGAGCTCGATAATATTGGTGTCCTACCGCTAACGTTTGCGGCGTAAAAGGCGGTCTAGGAAACGGTCGTATCCCGGAACTTCCACGTCCTAGGGACTAGCGTCGTTAGTATCGACAATGATAGCGTACTAGATCGTAGCGGCCAGGGGTACGGCGGATCCGTCCTATATAGGGTGCGGGAGAAGGGCTGTTAGGGCCTTGTAGAACGGTGCGCTCCAAACGAAGCTCTAGCCTTCAGTTAAAGCCCGGTTCTAGTCCATTTCGTACTCGAGATTGAAGCGGCACCTGATAATATCTTTAGAGAGATAGCGTATTAAACGTAGGTAAGCCTTGTATAATGTTAGTAAGTCTTTGTTACTACCGATATTGAGCTTTTCGCTTTTATAAATATCCTCGTCCTACTGTTTTTCGACGAGGGCGCGGTACTTAGCAGTCCAATCAGGACTAAGAGGGAGCCTAGGAAGCCGTTACTTAACCTCGGCTAGTCCGGTAATCGCTAGGAGGTTCTCTACTATCTAGCGTTTAGCGTTGTAGACTATATACGGCCCCCGCCTCACGAAGCGGTCAAAGCTACTACTTATCTCGCTAGGTATATCCTTGACGCGGAGTCGTCTATAGGCGAGTGTAAGTACGTCGTTAACCTCAACGTCGCGGCGTATCTTTTTCCGCGGCGGGCCGCGTTAGCGTCGTAGTAGCTCGCGATCGCTATCGTCGTCGCTAGCGCTATCGCCGTTTATAATATCGCTACTATTCTCGTCGTTATCGGACAGCGGGATAATCTAGTATTCTAACCGGGCGGCGTGTGACGAATCGTCTAACGCTCTCTGAGAGGGTTCACTGGAGGTAACTGGGTT
>MU857284.1:0-12288 GCA_033296705.1 Chaetomidium leptoderma
TACAAGCTTGTCTAGGGGAGAGCGGACGGGATCCCGAATTTTCTTGTAGGTATGGCCGTATGTGTTTGTTCAGCGGCGAGTGGTGGTTAATGTATCGTGTTGTGCGGGTGGACGGGGGGCCTACAAGACGGATGCCCCTGATCTTGAGGTACAGACATGACAGTGACACCGAAACACATATTCGAAACAACTGGATTCTCTGCTATGCCGTATAACTAGGATATAGATAACACCACAAACTCATTCACTCATTGTGCCCGTAAACATGTATCAAACTCCTCCCCCCGTTGCCGGTCCCTTCTGTACTACTCCAATTACCCCATGAAAAACCTCAGCGCGGAGGCTGAACCAAGAGCATTCCCAACTCAACAACCCAAACCAACGCCTCACACACCCTGCCCAGGAGCCATTGGGCCACCACGGCTCCCTGAACGCCGGCTAAAATAAATCTAACCACCAGCAACAGCACGGCGTCGATCGCGCCGCCTCCCCTTTGTTGCACTTCCGTCTTCTCCTGCGGTGCTGCTTCGAGACTGATCTGAGGCGTAGTGCTAGCACTGCTAACCGAAACCACAGACGACACCACAGACGAGGCATCGGTACTGCCGCCACTGTCCATCTCTTGTTGGGGAGGCGGCGAGTCCCGTCACAGGTTCTTGGCGCGCCTGTTGGCGACGGCGAGCTTGCGGCCGTGGGAATCCACCTGCTGGTTCAGGTGGTCCAGCCTTTCGTTGTCCTCCTCAATGTGTCTCTCCATCTGGCTTGCCAGCTCCAACTGCCGGTGCACAATGTCGCCCAGCACCTTCAAATCAGCGTCCTGCTCCTTCATCTTGTCGTCGTTCAGCTGCACCATGCCCGAATTATCCCGCTCCCTCGTCTCCTCCGTCTCCGCCAGCGGCCGGCCCAGCTGCCTCCCCGCAGGCCGCTGCGGCATCAACAGCTTGGCCCTATCACTCTCGCTCGCACTATCCTGATCCCTCCCACCACCACCGGCAACACCACCAGCGCGCGATTTCCTCGCCAGATTCGCCGCCAACTGATCCAGCAGCCCCTTCTCCCGCCTCGCCGCCTCCAGTACATCCCTCCGCCGCGTGAACTCCCCCCCGCCCAACCTCCCGGCCTCCTTCATAACCCTCAACCCCTCCTCCAGCGGCGCCAACAAATTCCCCGCCTTGATCAACGCCTTCTTCGCCTGCGTACCAGCCTCCACCATCTCCAAGGCACTACTATTACCACCACCCCCAACCCTCTCCCTCCTCTCCAACGCCGCCTGCGCCGCCCTCAACTCCTCCCTCATCTCCCGATGCAGATCCGTCCACGTAGCCGGGTCACAGGCGGCCGCCAGATTCGCATCCCTCAACCCAATCGCCGGTACCCTTCCGTCCACACTGACCCCCGACACGGACGCGCCGCTGGTCGAGGGCAGGTTCAAAAACGCGCGCCAGGCGGGCGTGTCGCGCCACCGGCGGTCGGGCCGCTCGGCCACGGCGCGCAGGTAGCGTTCCAGTCCCGCGCGGCGCTGCTCCGTGAGTTCCGGGGACGAGACGGTCGAGCGGAACCAGGACTTGGCCGGGAGCGGTTCGGGCGGCGGGGGGGGCACGAGCGAGGTCAGGGCTGTGTGGAGGGCGGCGAATTCCGAGTAGCGCTTTTGCACGACGAAGGAGCGCAGCGGGAGGCGGATGGTGATGTTGTAGAGCGTGTAGGGCTTGGAGTTCTTGTCGGTTTGGGTGACGAGGGAGGTGGTGGGGATGGAGATTTCGAGGGGTGGCGCCATGGCCCTTTTTTTTTCGGTTCGCTTTGTCGGGTTCTTTCTGTACGAGGTTGGGACCCGGGGGGGGGTTGGAATTGGGAGTTTGTGGTTGTATGTGTAACTTTGAAGTTCGAGGTTGAAAGAGTTGTTGGTGATGTGCAAGCAGTCTGGGCGAGTCCGCAAGCGGCGGAGCCAGGTGCGTTTCGGACGGTGGGTTTCGGGTTTGGGTGGGACGGTCTGAGACAGCGAGGCCAATTGCTCAGAAGTTCAGTGGGATCTGTATAAAATGGAAGCGAACAATGCAGACAAACAGTAATGGGATGGGTATCTCGCGAGTGCGTAAATGCAGAAACAAGACGAAAATACGGATGGGAATCCCCGACAGTGGCACGGAGTGGTTGGTGCCTGGTCATTCGTTGTCCGGGCACGAGGTCACTGTTGTCATCGACTGCCGCATTGGAGTAAAACCTGAGTGGTTGCCGGCCGGCACGGCTCCACCGGGTCTGGACCCCTGCCGCTCTGGGCGCGGTCTGGGCGACTCCACTGTGATGGAAGCTATTCGCGATATTTAGTGACCCCGGTGCATCCGGTCGCCACCTCCATGTAGTTCAGCAGCTGGGCAAGTGCTTGGTTTGTTTGGGTGACGAGACAATGGAATAAATGTTGCAGCTTCGTTGAGTTTGACCGAACGGTTTGGGTTGCGCCTCGGTCGCTCAGGCCGCAGCATCTTGACCGCCTCGATCCGAGCTAGCAACAAACTCAGTTTTCAGGATCAAGTCACTCGATGTTGTTGTTCTCATAGACGGTTTATTGCGCGCGGACTATGTTAAAAAAGCCCAAAGAGCGGCCATGGAGGAGCACCAAACAGCGCAAGGGTATAGAGAGAAACTCCATACCAAGATAAGCCCCTTTAGCCGTTCCCAACCGCGCTCCGGTTCATATGCATCATCTTTCTCCGGGGCGTTACGTGCCCGTAACCCGATATTACCTCCTCAAAGCTTCCACCGCACTCGCTCCGCCTTTCTGTACTTTGCTCCCCGTCTTGTTAGGGTTTGTCGCCCCTTAAAACGTCTCTTGGTCGTCCACTTGCTCCGACTCAGGGATCTCGAAACCATCTTCGGTCGAGTAGAGGATGGTCTGAATCTGCTTGACCAACCCGTCCTCGGCCTTCTCGATCTCGGGATCCTCGTCGACAGCCTGCTGCACCAGGAGCTCAATGTCGCGCAGCTTGCTAAAATAGAAGTCGCGCTCCCGCTCGAGCCCGACGACCGTCTCCTTCAGCGTATTGTTCTCCTGCTGCAGGACGGCACTCGCGGCACCACCCGGGGCTTTAACGCCTGCCCGAGCGGTCGGCGTTGTGCCGCCGGGACGTCTCGCAGCACCGCTGGGCGCCCGTGGGGCCGCGCCGCCACCGGCAGGGAGACCGGGGCCTTTCCGTCTGGCGACAGCATCGTACTCGCCGCCCGGGTAGTACTGGTCCCAAAACTTCTTTGACCACTGCAGGAACTCCAGGTTGTCCTGCATCTTGCACTTGATGAGCGACTCGACGGGGATGGACCGGTCGACATGATGCTTCGTGAACGTGTCTGTACCGACGTGTTTTGTCAGTATTCGTGTCAAGTCAACAGTGGGAGGTAGGCGGTGGGCGATGGGCGGTGGTGGGCCGGGTCTTGGCAAACGTACTCTGCAAGATTTTGAAGTTCGCAACGTATGCATATTCCGAGTTGACGTTGAACTTGACGCGGGACATGGGTACGTCAAGGAAGATGCTGTCGTACACCTGGCAGAGGGCGGCACTGTGGTGGTGGTGGTCAGCCTGGCCTGGGCGACGACATGTTGCCTGCTACTACCCCATTGCGCGGGGGAGGGGTTCGGGACCTACCCTGTTCCGCATTGCTCGACCTTGGTGATGTTGAGCTGCAGGAGGCTGTTGAGCCATTGCACCAGTTCTTGCCTGCGAGCAGATGCTCTGTCAGTCTGCGTCCGGACGCCATCGATCGCGGTCGGCGGTGCCACGCGGGGATCGGGGAGAAACGAACCGAGATTCGCCCATCTTGACTGCTGAATGTGCTGAACGGTAGTTGAAGAGGGTCTGCGATGGAGAATGCCGGGATCAAAGTCGCAAACGAGTGAAAGGGGAGAAAACGCGCTTGCAAGAACAAAACCGCAGGCAGCGACGAATGTGGAATGGGAGAGACTTTCTGCTCCAGTCACTGCTCGTTGATGATCTTGGAAATCAAAACCGAAATCGGGCGTCGGCCAATCAACCATGGTGGGGGTTCCTGGGCGATGACGGAAGATTGATTGGCCCGTGCCGCCCAGGCAGCATGCTGCTCACAAGATGTGGTTCAACCCTAACCCCCTTTTACCTTACCGCTTCTCACCATCTCCGTAGTTTTCATCTTTTCATCCCGCAACACACAAGGTCATCATAGTAACGTTATTGAAGCGTGGGTGGCAGCTATCCTAGTTGATGAACCATTGGCACCCCTCCCGCTGGCGGTTGGGAATGAGACCACCATGTCCCATACTGGTGGAGATGGGTGTTAGAGGGTTAGGGCTATTGGAGCAACTTTGGAGTTCAACCCAAGCCAACATGTTTGACATCAGGGACGCTATGAGCTGGCTAGTGCAGACTGAAGACGTGTTTCAAACAATATATGAGCACGAACTTGAGTCAAAACACTTGGTCAACTCTTTAGCGGAGCAACCCAGAAGACACAGTAACACCACCTTGAAACTAGTGACAACTGACAAGTGATGGGCACACGTCCCTTTTCCCACCTAAACACTTGTTAAGCACTCATTACACAGATCAGGAGTGTAGCATAAAACGTGGTGACTATTGATAATTCGGGTGGATACAGAGACTCATGGTCGACTTGGTTTCATCATCAACTCCATCACAAACCTGACACAGTCGTGGTCCTTCACTCTTTGCTGTAATATCTAGTTATAGCCGGGGTTGAAGAGTCATAGCACCCATTGTAAACGAAGCTACTGACCAGGCTGTTTATATTGTTACCTCGGGAGTACTGCTCCGGGTGACATCGACACGATACTGGCGTTTCGGTGTAATTCAGGGCGCAGAAAGAACAAGACCAGCAATTCTGGTGACTTGAAACTCTGACAACGTTGCCGCAAGACATCGTGATGCTAGGGGTCATAAACAGCGAAATGACTGACAGGGCGATTCCACAATCTGAATATAAGCTTATTGGTTCGGCTTGGATATCTTCAACAGTATCTCAACCGTTTTCTTGAGCCTGACTTCAGTGGAATTATCAGACCATCTTTAAGTTTGTTTTCGCAGAGTCTGTAGAAATTGTTGAAGCTATCGTTAACTAGTAGATCGGTGATCCCTAGACCACAAGAGTCCTTGCAAAGCCCAGCATGAGTACTGGTAAGAGGACTTGGGCCACGGTCCTCTTAGACAGATCCTGCTTACCCGGGGTGCTTGTCCTTCACTACACCCTACAGAAGACAGGCACCAACTACCCTTTCATCGTGGTCATGACACCCGAAACCGCACGCGATCAAGGGCTTATGAGCGTTGTCACGGCAGCAGGTATCAGCACAGTATTGGTTGAAGAAGTGCAGGCCACACACAACGGCCAGTTGGTCGAGGGCATGTGGCAGAAACTGTCTGTGTGGACACTAACCGATTATGAGGTTTGTCCATTAAAATCTGGGAGTCAAAAAGAAATACTACCCACTAACAAAAACATGCTGGATAGAGAATTGTGCTTCTTGACAGCAACCAAATAGTCCTCCAGCCCATCGACGAGCTAATGACAATGAGCCTTCCCGCCGGATCCATTGCCGCCAGCCAGCTGTGCACCTGCAACTGGTAAGGGCCTCCCCCTTAGAAAAAGCAATCACCCTCTTCTAACCCACCGACCCCACGGCAGGACCCCCGCAAACTGCGCCTACACCAGACCCACCACCTCCTCACACCTCCACAGCAGCACCATCGTCCTCCGCCCCAGCCCCAGCGAACGCACCACCCTCTTCCACGCCCTCCACAACCACCCCAACATCACCAACATGCCCCTTGGCGAGCAGGATCTGCTCGCAGCAGTCTACTACAACAGATGGACGCCACTCCACTACGCGTACAACGCGCTCGAGTCGGTGGGGATGTGGCACCCGGAGCTGGGAGGGCATTTGAACCCCAAGGTGAGATGTTTTGATTTAGAAAGGCCGTGGAAGGGAGTTGGTGTTGGTGACGGGTGGTGGTGGAGGGAGTTTGAGGAGCTTGAGGGGTTGTGGTGGGGGAATGGACATGCTGGGGGGGATCCGGAGAGGAGGGCGTTGTGGAGGGAGGTTGTGAAGCCGGAGGTTCAATGGGGTTGATAAGAAGAGGGTTTTTGGTTTGGTGTTGGTTTTGGGAGTCTTTATCTCCACCTAAGGTACCTGGTAGGTAATTAAGGTAAGGTACCTTGAGCGGAGAGAGAGTCTTGATTTTTCTCTTTTGGAGAGGGTAGCCGGGAGCAATGATTAACAGAGAGCGTTGAGTTGTATCAACCTGTGTACAGCACTGCTAGAGTTGGAAAGTAATGAAACCAATGTATACCAACACGCTGAACCGCGGCGTTCTCCATGACTGACTGCGAAGTGCTGTCGGCAAGTCTTCTGATGGTGCCATGGCATGGAATGCAAGACGAGGCAGGCGCAAAAGACGGCGGCAACACCTCATGAGTCACATTGGCAACAACCCGGTGGCGAAGCTCCCGGCCCAGTACAGTCAGAAAGCGCTGTCTGTGAAGGTTGGCAGCCCTGAGGCGTGGTACCGCACCTGCGTGGAATCCGTGTTGGAGTCGAGGGCGTGGAGCCCAGAATCTGTCCATAGCCCCGGTTGGGACGCCTGTTGCGGTGGGAAAGGTTGGGAGTGGAAGGCTGGCCTACATTGGGGATGTCAACGTGGAGGACGGCACTGGCGATGTGTGGTCTTCTCTGAGAAGGGAGCTTTGAGAGGTGAAGGGCTTGTGAACCAGTTTGTTGTTGGCCTTTTTGCAGAGTCATGATCAAACGCAACCCAGAATTCTCCGCCTCAACTCTTCTAGCACGCTTGTTATGTCATCCCGCTGGCATCATGATGCAAAGCCGAGAGGCGTCTTTGATGTTCAGCCGTTTCTGGTGGCTCAGTACGTTGGTGTGGCAACTCAATCCTAACCCTTCCAAGTTGGATGTTTCGTTTGTCCCTAAACTGTGTGGCATAGTTGTACATGTTGGTATTTGTTGTTACAAATGGATGGCGCCCTTTAAAAATCAGATCCCACGAGTAGTAGCCTTTGACTCCTTTCAATTAGTGTCTGTGTTGGGCCTCAGTAGTCTTTTGAACAAGGCTCAGTTCCGTGTCTGCGAATCAATGCCATTGTCAGTATGGCCACTAGATCAATAGACATCAATTACCCACCTGCGTGGAGCTTTGCGTCCAGACCAAGGGATAGCCTTGCATCTGGTACCGCCGGGCCTGGGTCTGGTTGAATCCCGAAATGATTGTGCCCCGGGGCTTGTGCTGAGCCATGGGTTCTGGCGCGTGGAAGGGAGTCATGTCCTGCATGTCCTCATCCATGGAGGCGGGCGTTGAGACTGCAGACTCGCTGGGGCTTGGTGGTGCGGAATCACATGCTGGCGCGTCTCGGGCGAATTGACGCGCCTTCTTCGCGACGTGACCGCGCTCGTGGGAGTCGTGGCTGTTGAATTCGGATTCATCACGGCATCTCTTGCGAGAGTTGTCAATTTCCATTCTGAAATCCATGTTTAAGGAGTGTGGGGGTGTAGAGAGCGAACGACTTTCAAAAACGAGTGAATGTGAGAGGAGTTGTCGTGGAGGTTTTGGTGAAGTGGTTCAAGGGAGGAAGCTGGGGTTAAATTGAAACCCACGCCAAGAATGAAGAGGCGCTCAGGGTTCACCCCATCACCTGGCCAACACCCCGGCGATCGGAATAATTAGGTAAGGTAGGCACCTTGATGGACCTTGATGGACGTCAACTATGCTCAACTTGAAGTCCAACATGAGTTCAATGCAACGGCGTTTCCACGAAGCTCACGTTTTTTATCATTCAAGAATATACGGGGGTATCCGTCTAGTCCACAATTGCCCCTTTTATCCGCAACCTACGCCTCCCTGTTCGCTCAAATACACCTTGACGCCCGTCTCATTACCCGAAATCCCAAATACCAAACTAGCTGCTGTCATGACGGTAGCTCCGACTTGTAAATGTTTGTGGGAAGCTCGGTGTAATGCTGATTTTTTGTGGCGGCCGCCTGCGAATTCTCAAGAATTCCAATTGACATCCTGTTCGCCGGGATCAGTGGCTGCTGGTCGTCGAATTCTTGGGAATCGCCCCGGGAGCCATCGCGTTGGCTGGAGCGGTTTGGTCGGAGGGATTTGTATGCTGGCGGTGTCGCGGCGGCGGCCGGTGGTTGTTCGTGCTTGATGAATGCTGCCGACGCCCCGGTTTCGTGGACCTCTGCTTTCCTCCGGCTGCGAAAGAACATGTAGAATATCCCGAGCGTCACAATGCCTATTATCGCAAGACCGCCTACAATCCCCCCTACTATGGCGCCGACAGGAGCGCCGACAGGAGTGCTGCTGTGATCGGATGGCCCGGTGGTGGCCGAAGCGGTCGAGGTGGGCGAGGTGGGCGAGACGGTTGTAATGGATGAGGTGAGTGAAGTGGGGGAGGTGGCTAGGCTTCGGTCAGAAGGGTATAGTTGGACTAATTCGGGAGTATGAGCATACTTGACGATGACCGGGACATTGGTGGGATGATGGGATTTGTAGCGGGGTCGGCAAACATGGTGGCTATCCCTGTGTATGGCACCGCCTCACACACAAGAATGGAAAAGCTCTGGTCTGGGGTTGCTGTCGTTGAGTAAAGATAGGTTCGACAGTAGGGATATCCATCTTCGGCGGAGCTAAGGTCCGGGGGTCAGATGGGTTTAGCAAAGGGTGTCCGGGTGGGAGTCCTCCTACCAGCACATGGTGCCGGGCCTGGATGTCGAGCAGGCGGCATGGTCCCAGTTGACGCATTCGGTAGAGAAGGCCGAGATGGCGGTGCAGTACTCGGCGCCCAGACAACAGTCACGGTGGTTTCCGATATTGGTGCACGTCCAGCCGTCCGGACAAGCAAATGGGTCTGTGGATGACAGCGAATGTATTAGCATCCTCTCGTACTGTGTAGATCTCGGCGAGCACGACCAAAGGAGACGGCGCATACCGGCCAAGCCCGGAAAGTATCCGCATATTGAAGAGTCGGATTGGCGACGGCGCAGGTCCGCCAACGTCGGCAGACTCGGTGCCTCGGTGGTCTGGTGTGGGTGATAGGAGTTTGTCAAGCCAGCGAAGGCTTTTGTGCTTGTTGGTTTGGGTGGCGCCCAGTCGGAGCCTCTTGTGGGACCGTGCCGGCGTCCGGCAGCGGCGATGCCCACGAGGTTGGCGACCAGCAGCAAACCCCATGCGCGGTGTGTCATAATCCGGGGTTCCTTTGGTGGTATATGACTCGGGTCGAGTACAGCGATGGGGTTGTTGACAAACGACGGAGACAAGAGAGAAGATCGATCAACCCCGCGGCTCCCAGGGCCTGTCTGTGGCGCGCAACGCAGATTTGTAAAGACCATCCCATGTTGCCGGATCCCAGACGCGCCCGACACGCTAGCTCGCCATGGCCAGCCATCGCCCAGGTCTTGATCCTGAAACTTCTCTTACGGGCATGGTGTGCTGACATGCTTCGGGAGACGAGGCCGAGCCCCACCTCGATCCGGGGTGAGAGACTGGGCGATGCGTTCAACTGGCCAAGTCAGCAGTTCAGCTCAGCGCTGGATGCCTCTTGCAATGCAGGCTGCGGCCGAGCGGCAGTGCCCCGGTTCAATCATACTCCAACAACGGCGACTGCGACATTGGGGGCAAGAACTTCCTCGCCAGGTTGAGGGAGGAGGTCGGTTGTTTAAGGTATGATGCAGGGATCACGAAAATGCAGCTGCCTAACCTTAAAATGCGCCAAGGCGGGACCCCTGCTGTGGGAGCAGCCAGCTGGCGCCGAAATCCAGTCCAAAAATATCCCCATTGAAGAATCTCCCAAAACCGCGTTTCTTGGTTTTTGGCGCGATCTCCATTTCCCGGCTTCAAGAATTGCGACAATTTGTTGCAGTCCGGGCCGCCTTGTTGAGCCCCCGGAATCAGTTGACAAACCGCCAAGAGCAGATCAAACAGCTGCCCCCTGATCTCAGCAGAGCGGGCTTCAAGTTGGCGCAGACCATGGACCTCGATGCTCCAGCCCTGACTTGGCTTAAATCCCCACAAACCCAAGCAGTGTGAGCGCAACTCAGGTTGAGCAGTGTTCAACGATGCTGGCACCTGGATTTCTTTTTGTTCTTGGGTTCATTTCTTCAAAATTCAGGGTTAGGGATGGTAGTACTCCCCTGAGTTCTCTCATTCGAACACGGCCCACATTCTTCAACAACAAAAGGGGAGTCCAATTTGGTTTGGCCATCCATGTCGCGGGTATTTGCGCAAAGTTGTCCGACTGCCTGCCATGAACCGCCAGTGATATTCACAAAAAAAACGGGATTCAAGAATCCTGAGCTGAGCACGATGCTTGAGCTAAACATGATGGACGTTCCGGCGTCGTTGCAGATCCGGCGGAAGCCAATCGCGGTTCCGGTCACGGCTGCCCCAATCACTGCTCCGCCGCCGCCCCGGGCATTCGCCGTGCCCTCTCTCACGCCGGGCCCGGAGTTTGAGGAAAAACCGCCCCCACTTCCGGCGCGCCCGGGGTTGGGAAGACCGATTTCCCGCGGCGGCGCAGAACCACTGCTCCAGATTCCGCATGGACATGGCCTCCGGCGTCAGAAGAGCATGCCCGAGCTCTCACGGTTCGCAGCAGACCCGCCGCCCCCGAGCCCGTTCAATGCCGTACCGGCAACTACCGCCGCGACTTTTGGACCCGGCGTTGGTGACAGCAAGAGGAACTTTATGCAAACCGCCGTCTCCGAAGCGCGCCATTTCGCGGCCGGGCTGATCCCGCAAGCAACCGAGTCGACGAAGCAATACACCATCTTGCGCCACTCACCTCCGCTTATTTTCTACCGCGGACCGAGCACCTCAGTGACCATCACCATCTTCAGCTCCCCGGACCACCCCCTGCCCGCAGACCGCACCCTCTGGCTGCAGCAGCGCGGCTTCTCGGGCGACAGCGGGATGAAGCTCAAGGCATTTTTCAAGGCTACTGACGGCTGGCTGCATGTGACGCCCTCGACGCAGGTTCAGGCCCACCAGGTCGAACCCGACACTGACCGCGCGTGGCAGAGAGACATCAGCAAAGTAGCGAAAAAAGCACTCAAGGAGAAGGGCGAGAAAAAGGCCCACGTCTCACGGGAGACCCATGTCATCAGGATCCCCGAAGCGTCCGACGATGGGTACTTTCGCCTCATACTCTGCACTGGCAAGGGGACACCCTACGAAACCAACAAGAGCTCGTTCAGGTGCAAGACGCTGTGCACTAGCCCCATTTTTCGGGTGGCCAGCACCTCGACAGACTCGAGCGTCTTTCGCGGTGCGTCCCTGAGCACCATGCCCCTGGAGATGGGCGTCTTTGTGGCTTCCATGGTCGCCACCACCACCGTCAACAAGTACACCGCCCCGGTCCGGGCCCCCGTAGAAACCGTGGCCAACAAAATCCGCCCTGGCTTCCTCACCGAGACGATCGGCGGGCTCGTGCGCGACGAACTGAGCGAGCGGTCCGCCGAACGGGACGCCGAGCGCGACCAAGCGTACTTTACCGCGCACCAAGCCCACGTCACACGATCCCTCGCAGCAGCAGACATCAACGCCATCTACCCCATCGGCCCCGACTCAGGCCCGGAACCACCCTTCCCGCTCCAGTTCCAGGGCAAAGTCATCCCCGGCACCGGCCGCAGCCAAGCCGAGCTCAACATGCCCACGGCCAACCTCTCCGGCGTCCCCGACGAGATCCGATACCGCCTCAACGGCATCTATTTCGGCTGGGCAGCGTGCGTCCAGCCCACCACTCCCACCCCCGATATCACCTGGCACGAAGCAATCATCACCATCGCCCCCAACCCCGACGCGCGCCCCTCGGTAACCCCCAAACCGCTCGTGGCAGTCCACCTCCTCAACCTCAACCACCACCACCACTCCAACAACCCCACCAACAACACCCTCCTCCTCAACCAAACCCTCCAGGTCATCACCATGGGCCTCCTCCGCCCAACCCCCTCACCCTCACCCCCCCCTCAACAAAAAGCCCGCCTCGACGCGGCATCCAGAGACGTCTGCCTCACGCTGGTGAGCCTGGCCCGCGAGAACTGGGTGGTGGATTCCGAGGCGGTTCGGTCGGGGTTGTTGTTACAGAACAACCAAAGAAGTGGTGGTGGTGGTGGTGGGTTGGTGGAGGAGGTGATGATGAGGAAGAAGAAGGTGGGGAAGGTTGTTACGATGGCTAAAGGGGTGTTGCCGTCGTCGTCACCGTCAACGACGACGACGCCTGGGGCAGGGGTAGGGGTAGGGG
>MU857285.1:0-12287 GCA_033296705.1 Chaetomidium leptoderma
TGCCGTGCAACCTCCATTTCCATGTGGATTTCAGTGGATTGATTCCGGACCCTGGTGTCGAGCTTGACGAGGTATATCGGGACGCTGAGTCCAAGGCGCCTGAGCTTTCGGGTTTGGAAGGAGGGTGTGTCGTCTTCGGCTGAGTGACCAACTTCGGTGTTAGCTGAGGTTCCCAGGGCCAGCACGAGCAACACGTACGCGTATATTCTAGCTGCGATCTCAAACGAATCCCCGGTACACTCCCAAGCAGAGCGGCAGCCGGAGTATAGCCTTCAGAGGCGACACTTGTCGACGCCTTTCTTTGTTATCCATGAGCCTGTGCTGGACCCCTGATTCGCTGTCGCGGTACAGACGGAGGTGCTTTCCTTTCCAAGGTGGCGCAGATGAGAACTGTGCCATGTATGTGGGCTTCGGAGGTTTGCCGCGTTTCAGTCTCCGGAGCATGAAGTCGGGGACGGTGCCGGCCTTCTGGCCCATGTGACTAAAGTTTAATATTAGCACTGGATTCGCAATCCCATAGGTTTAGTTGTAAACTTACTCTGTGAGAGACAAGGCGATCTCGTAAACGCTGTCGCCACCTTTGCTGCAATGAACTAGATGGTCCGCGTCGTAGGATAGGATACAAAATAAGAGAAGGAAAGAGCTCACAGCGAATACTTAACTATAAGGAGAAAAGGAAAGATTGAACGGTTGACAAACACAAAACGAAGAGGGAAGCCGTAATCTGTAAAAACAGCAAAACGGTAGATGGGTTGTATTTATACGTAACTGAACGACAAAGCAGTTTCAATCCCAGAATACCGAATCTCCCGTGGATGCCTGGCTAGCAATGGCCTCCTGATCTTAACGGCCTTTCTTCTTGAGACGCGCCCGTTCACTCTCACACCCGTTGGCGGGATGGCGGGGGATGAAGTGCTACAAGATTTTAAGGTCAGCGGTTACTATTACGGGAGGCTGGAAGTTGAATAAGAGTATTGGGAGTAGCAAGTATGCTTACCGTGCTGATGTCCTGGTACCCGAGATCGTGGGCTCTGAGAAGGAGTAGCAAGTCTTGTTCCTCATCGACCCAAGCTTTCCTAGAGACGCCCCCCGCGGCAATTCGCGTGTCGATATCCTTAAGAAGGGTGTCAATGTTCTGGACATCCTGAGCGCTAAACCTCAGGTTGCCCTGGGCATCTGTCCAGCCGGCCCAGTATGGCGGGCCTTGGGCGCCCTGCGCAGCGTTGGCCGCGTTATTCGCTTCCATGCCGATGTTTGCTTCCATGCCCATGTCGGCTTCCATCATGCCCACGTTGGCTGGCACCATGCCCGGGTTGGCTTGCATGCCAGCTGTAGACAAGGCTGTTAGCATACTGACGCACAGTTTATACGAGGTTCGGAGTGTAGAAGCCGAGAACCGGAATGATTGACTTACCATTGTCACTGCCCTGTTCAAAAGGGAGAGCCCTGCCCTTCTTTTGGGCGTCGATAATGTCAGCCCTCTTTTGGCGCCAGTATTGCTGAGCCCCGAGAGAGTAGCATTGGCACTCGTCATTGAGGCAGTGCCAGCCCTCGAAATGCCAACTCTCCATGGGGAACGTGTCGGACTGTTTGCCCACGCATGGGTCTTGCTTGCACTCAGTGACTTCGTCTCTATCGGCACCTGCATATGTGCCACAGGAGGGGCAAAAGAAGATGCTGGTTAAACACATCTTTTCGGCCGCTGTTGGTGGATCTGGGGAAAAGGTGGGAGTGCTCAGGGCAGGTGATGAGGGAAGTCACTTGGGGGCAAGAGTGACGAGGATTTGTGCGATGGGTAGGGATCGTGGAGATGGGATGGAAAATGAAGTGCCTAGGATGTTTTCGGCGGGACTATGGATTCCGACTTCTGTGGCTGATAGGAGCGGGATCGGAATTTCTTTTCTCGTTTGATAAGGTAGTTTCCAGCTAGTTGCCACCTGTCACCGGCCCCCTGGCTATCGAAGTATGGCCCTTCTGCTGGGAGCAGGGAGACGCGTTTAAAAGACTCGGAGAGAAAAGACAATAAGACATCGGCCGCGTTATCACCGTTTTCGAGGCAAATCATGCCCTGCCCTGCCTTGAGTTCTGCCCTCTCGCCCCCCCTCGCTCCCCCTCGCTCGTGGCATCATGCCCCTGCCGTTCAAGTAGGCAAAAAAGGGACGGGGGCCTTTGCAACACAGCCTTGAGGCTTGGGCCTTTAGCGGCTGGGAACCTGCGCAAGCCAATTCTACTTATACTTCAAAGCCGAGGGTTCTGAACTGCCACGAAGGGTTTTTGTGAGATCTGTGTTTTAACGTAAAGAGTGACATCAAACGTGACGTTGTCACAAGCACAATAAGACGTTTAGCAGTCGTGTGCATATTTAGCTGGTATCTGAGCAAGTGTAAACAAACATGGGCTGCTTAGTCAATAGACAAGCGGTTTGTTTCGATACCCCTCAAAACACCCCACGTATTAGGGCAGAAGGTTATTAGGGTCTAATCCATGACGTGGCGGAAGATTCGGTTTGGTGGCATGACGCGCCCCCGGGATGCAACTTACACTCCTATGCTCCTAGGTATTATCAGGAGTCCAGTCACCGCAACAGTCAACAGAATGGCAACCTCTGGTCACGATGAAAGCCAAACTTAAGGCACCAGCAAATGGCTGAGCTTGCGCGCCAATATCGTCATCAGTTGTATTGTAATATTGTATGTACCCGGCCGCGTGATGACTCTTCTGGACCAGACTGGCGCGCTGTCAAATTACCACCCAGAGTTGTACGTATAAACTAAATAATACTCGGTCCTGCAACTATCTCGTTCTTTTCATTACAGGTAACACGTTCCTCCGTCTCAGTGCGCCGGCGCGGTCGCCGGGGTGTCAGGTTGACTATCCGGCAGCAGAGCCAACATGGCCACGGCGGTGAGATACTGGGCATGATCCGACAAGTCGTAGTCCTGCCCCCCGCGGGTACTAACCGTCAGGCTCGTAATGTCTCGCGTGGCCCCGCTCGTGTTGGGCACGACGCGGAACATGGAGGCACTGCCGTTCCACGCAAAGAAGCCCACCACGGTGCCCTTGACGCCAAGCACCCAGCATGGCGTCGTGTGCCCCACGTCCGACGCTAGCAGAAACGTCTGCATCTGCGACTTTAGTGTGTCGGGCGTCGCTGACGTGTTGCTGGTCCCCTTGCCCTCGTATACCAGCTTGAACGTCTGCTGAAAGGTGGGGGAACTGCCCGAGCTGCCCGCGCCGCTCGCGGGCGGTCGGAGCACCACCTCACTCACGGCCAGGTCGGCCCGCTGACCGTGTGTGTCGTCAGCCTGCGGGTAGATCTCGGCCGAGATGACGGTGGCTCGGGAGCTGGTGGCTGCACCGGAGGGTGGCCAAACAAGGGGCAGAGGGTCGTAGAGCCGGTGAAGTATGGTATTCCAGAGCGCGTTGACACGGTGCTCGCGAACAAAGAAGCCCGCTGCTTTGAGGGCTTGGATGGTATCGAGCTCGGGGATGAAAGGCGTGCGGATGGGCATTGCGAAGGGAATGTGGGATATTACTTTTGTGCTGATGATGGGGGATCTCGAGGAGTTGTGGGTTTACTTTTTTCAAAGAGATGTCAATCATGGTCGACACGACATAGGGAGGTAAGATATAGACTTTCTATTCGGGGCTTGGGGCCTCTCGATACGTCATTCCCACCACATGTAATAATGAAGCAACCAAGCGGGCTCAAAGGCGGCTACGGCCACTTTGGGGGTAAATGAGAAGCTACCTGCCGCAACCCGGTGTAGGGTAGGAGGAGTATTCCGGAGAGAATCTGCGAGCCCTCGGCATTCGCCAAATCAGCCCGGGAAAGCGGATTCTTGTTCCCCCTGAACCCTAGCTGCTGGACCTTGGACTCGACGTCCATGGCCAACGACGTGTTCCGCGCCACAAGTTCCACCGCAGTATCTCGCAGCTGTTCGAGGCCCTTGCCGCCTTGTGAAGAGGCGTTGATGTTTTTTCCCGCTAGGGAGTCGTACCCAAGCACCGTCAACTCGACGTCCCGCAAGCTGGACGCTGTGGAGTCAGACCAGGTGTGGCTCGCCGACATGAAGAGGAACTTGACCGTCACGGTGATTTCCCACGCCTCTGACTCGGAGTGTTCGTGTTTGGCGAAGCTCATACAGATGCCGCTGTCGGCGCCAATGCTGAATCCGCCGACGTAGTAGTCTCCATAGACGGAGGTGAATCCTCCAATTGCCTGCTCCGAGAGGAGACGCTCGGCATCGTCTGAAAGCGGCGGTTCCTCGGCAAACCTCAGGTGGCCGAGACGGATGCTCGCGGTCTGGGATGTCTTGTTGCTCTGACGTGAGTATGCAGACACGGATTAGCAAGTCATGCTACCGAAAGCTAGATCTGACAAAATCAGATTGTAATCAGGGGGGGAGTGGTGTCGTGGTTACATCATTATTGTCCAAGACGGCCTTGTTGTAGTCGCCTGAGACCCCGGCGCCGAGAAGAGATCCGCCGATCGACAATCCGAAGCCAACACTGAGATGGTCGGAGCTGCTGATGGTGGAGGTCGTCGTGTGCTCCTCGTATTTTCCGCCGTTGGGGCTCGCGTCGAAGATGATAGATGCTTGTTCAAGGTGCGTTTTGTCGAAAGCACTCTTTGGGGGACTGAATGGAAACTCCAAGTTGGATGAGAATGGCGCACCAAACTGTAGAAGCTGCCGGCCCCAGGGAAGCTCAATGGCTCGTCTGTCGGAGGAAAATGCCTTCAGGGAGATGTTAGGGGAAAGCTGGCTTGGGAGGGATGCTCCGCTAGTAGGGCCCGGTGAGCCGCTCATGGTTTCGGGCTGTCTGGCAGTGCGTCGTGTGTGCGAGGGCCAACGAGGGGCAGTGAGGGGTAAGTAGCGAGGGGTAGGTAGCGAGGGGTAGCGTGGGATGAGGTTTATGTCTTTATGATGAGTTCATGCCGGAGCGAGCCCCGGCGGACGTCACCACCATGATCGATCGAGAGTTGGGGCCACGCACCTCCTAGCGCTGTGTCATCATGATGAACTTGCTCTGACGATACGTATCTAGTTTCTGGCCCCTAGTTTCTGGCCCCTTTATTTGATAGTCTGTCTCGGGAGGGTTACATTGTCCCTGCCTGCTTCGAAAGAGGTTTTCAAAAAAACTGCCTTCTTTCACTAAAACGAACCCCTTTATTGTTTGTTGCCTGGGCCTTGTCAACATCATGGCGCAGAATCTAAGAGCACCGTTCCAGTCTGGCATGGTGCTGGGCATGGGCTTCAACTCGTATACCCAGTCGACTTGCCTGAACACTGCCGTGACCATCAAGACGACTGTGGCGCCTGACAAGCCGGCGGTCCCGCAACAAGTCACCTACAACCGTAAACTGGTCGACAAGCTCAGCCAAGTCAGCTCCAACCTGAACGTTTCAGGCACGCTGTCCATCAAAGCGGGCATGTTCACTGGCTCAGGAGGCGGCTCCTATGTTGACGAAACCACCTTCTCCGACAGTGATCTCAATTTTCTCATCCAGGTCAACGTGAAGAACGAGCACGCCGAGCTGGGCCCGCCTGACGAAACATTCAATCTCCTAGCAAACACCACTCCCGGGAACTTCTCCACCATATATGGAGATACGTACATCTTCGACATTGAGCAGGGCGGTGTGTTCCAGGCGGTTGTCTGTACGTTCAATTCCCCTTCTATTCCTTCACTTGCTAACAATTCGCAGCCATGAAAATCACCGACAACTCGTCCAAGTCCGACATTGAGGCAAATGCCCAGATTGCCTTCTCCGGAATCAGCGGCGGCGTTGACGCCACGGGCAAGGTGTCAGTAGCCAAGGAAAACCTCAACAAATCCACCGACATGACCATATTCGCCTTCTGGGAAGGTGGCGGCCAGGTGAAGCAGGCCGAAGCGGCGTGGTCCATCGACGAGCTCATCGCCGTTGGAGGCCGCTTTCCCGATCTCTGTGCTGCCACGCCTTCAAAGAGCTTCGTGATCCTCAAGCAGTACATCCATCTAGCCAGCTTCCAGCAGCAGGTCAAGAGCATCAGTCCACTCTCGTACGAGGATGCGTCGCTCTACACGGCTATGCTCCTCGACGACTTCCTGCGTATGTCAACCCCGTGCCCGGTTTGAATAATACGGCTGACCCTGTTGAACAGAGTACAAGGCGATCTGGAAAGAGCTCAACAACACCATCCAGGGCATCGAAAAGAACACAATCGAGTTTGACCCAGTTGCTGGGCATAATCCAGATCCCAGCATCGAGAATGCCTTCAAGCCATCGCTTGCGGCAAAGGGAGGCCTGCTCGATGCTAAGAACGACCTCCTAACCCAAACAACTGGCATCAGCAGCGTGGTCGACGACATCGCGGCGAACCCCAATATCATCAAGACGTTCACTCCAGATAGCCCACCACGGTACATGGACCCCGTCCGCTGGCATTTACGCCTCCCCGCTACACGCAAGTCTGCCCTTCCTCCGCCACCAGCGCCAACCTCTCTCGACAACCGGATTACACTTCGCGGAAAAGCAGCTGTCCTCGCCGCCCTCCCGAACAATCAACATGACATCTTTGCACAAGGAACCGACGGATCTCTCTGGCACAAACTCAGCACTCCCGGCGTCACCCCCCAAGACGCCGAGGTATGGGAATACCAGGGCGACAGCATCGCTCTCCACAGCTCGTGCAGTCCTGTCTGCGCCTCCGTCTCTAGCATGACGCCCAACACGCCCCCAACTCGCTATTGCTTCGTCATCACCTCGGCTTCCAAGCTCTACTCCAAGTCGACCGATGCCCAAGGAAAATGGACCGCGCTTCAGCCCATCCCAGGCATGGCGGCCGACACAGTCCCCTTCACCGGCGCCCTTGCCGTCGTCGCCCGCTCCAACAGGATCGACCTCGTGGCGCTGGGAGTCAACAGCACACTCTACTGGACCAGCACAACCATTAATAATAGTACCACCACCTCTCCCGCTCCCACCTGGACCCCGTTCACCCCACTCCCCGGGTCGTCCATCCGCGGCCAGCCCCTACTGATTCCCAACGGCGTCGATGCCTCGCTCTCCCTCGTGGCCATCGATCTCGACTCCGGCCTCGGTACGTGAAGAGATCTAGTTTTGATTTCCCTCCTTTTTTTGGGTTCATAGCTCTCTCGGGAACAATCAATATTGTGCCGCCGAGACTGTGTGACACCTTGCTCCCCAACTGGCTTCCCCGAATCAATCATTAATTACATCAAAACCAAACATGAAATGATAACTGACAACTAGTCTAAACAGAAACCAACTCTCTCCCCCCTCCCAACGCCCCCAACCCAAACACATGGTCCGGGTGGCAAGCAAAACCACCCAACACCATCCTCATCGACGAGCTCTCGGCCGTCTGGCCGGGCCATCCCGACCCGAACTGGAAGACGCAGATCGACATCATGGCGGTCGGCGAGTCGGGCCGGCGCGGGTGGGAATACCAGCTTCTGAACGGCCGGTGGCGGGGCGACTTTGGTGCCGCGGATCTGGGGAAGCAGGGCTGTCGCGGGCCGGTGACGGTCGTGTCGGGTGGGGTGGGGAGGGAGGAGTTCTTTGTGGTTGCCGATAGCGGTGCGCTGTGGCAGGCGACGTGGAATCGGGACGCGGGGACGGAGGCGGGGAATAGTTGGAGGAGTGTGGCGGCTGGGCCGTTCAGGGCCGGTCTGCCGGTCGTGGTGAGGAAGGACGATGGGGAGTGGGTGGTGTATTTGGTGGAGCAAGGGGGGAAGTTGGGGAGGCTGGTTTCTAGTGGTGGTAAGTTTGGGGCGTGGGAGAGGGTTTGATTACCTAGGTATTAAAAGTGTTTTCTGGTTGCGATGAAAAAATGGCCGCTTCTCATACTTATTACCTCCACGCCTAGGTACGCGATCCGAATCAGGTTGGCGATGACACTGGACACTGACTTGGACACTGGTTGAATTTGAAACCGAGAATAGTCTCGTCTAGTTCCTTTCAATCGTCCATAGTAATTGCAGACTTGAATGTTCTCGAGCAAAATACCCTCCCAGTTGAGACTCGAGACCAATCCATCCTCATTCCGTCCATAATTCCATCCACACTCGCATCCTCCCATCGTCCCTCCTGATTCTGAAGTGGTCGAGTCGCGAGTCCGCAGCGCCTCCTGCTTCCACTCTGGTCTAATCTTGCTGCTTTTTCATGCGAAGAATGAGGGACTCACACCCGTTGATGGTGTGACGAGGCAAGAAAACCTACGGGGGAAAAGATAGCTGTCAGTGCCTGGCTTGTGGAATCAATGAAGGTGCTTACGCTGGTGATCCGGGCATAGGACATCTTGTTGTCCCGGAGGAGCTTTAGGAGGTCTTTCTCCTCAGGGTGCCACTTGTTGGAGTTGTCTGCAGGGCGCATCATCATCTGCTGATGGAGTGTGATGGCCCGTGTTACGTCGGTGGGGGAGAATTCCGAGAGGTCCCAGTTTTGGGGAAGCGCTGGCTGCAACTGTTGAGACGGATGGATCTGCTGAGTCGTCGGGTGGCTATTAATGGCGGCGGCGGCGGGCTGCGCTGTGGGCGGCGGGCTGGGATGGGCCTTGCCCGCTCTCTGTGCCTCTTGGTACAGAGCCAGCTCATTTTCCGCCTCGATCTGGCATGCTTTGCTGTATCCGCAGCCATGGGTGCTGCAGAACCAGCCGCCTCGGAGATCCGTTGACTGCAAGTAACGGCTCAGCGAAACCTTGCCGGGGCAGTGATCGCTCTCGTTGTGCGTGACGAGTTCAAACGGCCGGTCGATGCATTCGTCGCACCAAGGGCAAAAATAGTCAACTACGACGCACATTGTGTCGCGAGCCGGCAACAAACAAAGAAGGCAGAGGGGATGGGAGATGGGCGACGGGGTCGAGATGAAGAATTGAAAATGCAGAAAGTGGTTTAAGATTATGGTGCGAAAAGTAGACCGGGGAGAAAAAGATCGTACAAAAAACGCCTGGGAAAATACCGTAGCTGGGCAGTTCGCGGGGGGATGGCTGGATGTTGAGACGAGATGAAATTCAATTTTTCTGTTGAATCTGTTCTGTCACGCCAGCCATGATCCATCGAACACTGCGCTGTCCCAGTCCAGCACCTCAATACAATAACTGCGCGAGGAGTATTGCTCGACAATGTTGAAGCCACCGATTATGAACCCCAACCTCTCTCCGAAAAATATATTGACGACTGATAACTATCTTTCTTAAAGGAGATAGGAAGTATCAGAGGGGGGAAACCTACCTAGAGGGCAAGTGGGTGATCACTGGTTGTAATATATTTAGTTCGCTAAATTGTAACTCAGCTATTGCTCTCGCTGGGAGGTGGTGAAGCAGAGACCTCCAAGACATGACCGCACAGGAGGGTGCAAGAGAGGGAGAACAAAGGGGAGAGGTTCCAGGGTTTTGGTTATATGTGGCGGCGCTGCCAGTCATTTGATATGGTCCGGAAAGCAAGTCTGAGTTTCCTAACGTTTGGCAACGCAACAAATCAACGCAAGCCCAATCGCGGCAAATATGGGTGCATGTTTGCTTTGTTTGCGTTGTTAGGAATCTTGCCGGAAAGTCAGGTATGCTCATGCAGGCTCATCAAAATAAGTGACTTCATTCACATTCGAACTTCTGTAGGCGTCAACTTACCTCAGGTACCTACTCCGCATGTTCGCACGTTCCTATACTCTTTGTACAAAAGGACTATCAACTAACAGCTGAGACTCCAACCGGGCTACAGCTATTGAGCACGGCCATAATAATAGTGTTGCATTTCCACGTATTCAGACAGGAATTGGCCGATAGGTGATGGTGATTGGTCCGCATTCACGGTTGCATGAAGAAAGGGTTCAATCTGGGGCACGCGATTGATCGTCGTCGGTTTGTCGACCGGGGGCGGGCAGTTTCCAGGTTGAAGCCGTTGTGACTCTGTGAGACGAGACGTCCAAGCCCTGGTCTCTCCTCGAAGACGTCCAAGCTCTGCACCAGTGCACTCTCCTCGACTTGGGCAGGGCATTGCACCCTTAATTATAAACTCTGGCCAGAAGCGGCAAGGCCTGAGACTCAAAGTTCAAACCCAGGCGGTCTGCGTGGGTTACCTTGGCAGATCGTCTGGTTCCGACAGCGGGATCACCGTTGCTCGTCTCATTTTGCCGCCCTTAATCGGCATCTGTGCGAGTCCGGCCCGCGTCGAGAGTGTCCGGGGAGTTCATGATGCAGCGGCTTGTCCAATATCTCGGCGCCCATCCCGCCTTGTTTTCCCCGGACTCCACGTCTCTGAGATTTTCTCAGCAAGACCTTCTCAGCCCTGCACCCCTGCACCGCCCTCCCCACCTCAAATGACATTGCCGCCACGAGGAACCGCTGGGTTGCCGTCGTCGTTGTCCAGGAAGAGAAGGTTAAACTCAAAGCCAGCTGGCGAGTTTGCGCCTATCTTCTCATGTCCAGTCTCAACCCTTCGTCGACAGTTGTCTCGCCATCGTGCTTCCAAAATGGGACCAATTTCAGCAACACCACAGTGGACGTGGCAGCAAGAAGGAACATGACGAGTGATTCTGGCAAAGGCTCGGGCTTCAACAAACTGCCTCCATCGACAGACTTTGGTCCGCAGATCAACTTTACTCTTTGGCTGTTGACAGCCTTGTCTTCTGCGTTTCTCGCATTGCGTGTGTATTGCAAGTTTCTAAGGCACCGGGGGCTGTGGTGGGACGATTATCTCCTGATAGGATCGTGGGTGAGAATACCACACTCCAAACCATGGGAAGACTAAAGACTATCTTAGCTAACATCAAGTCTTGGCCAGCTTGCCCTCGTCGCCAACTGCGCCTTCGTCTCTGCCAACGTCAACCTCGGCTTTGGCCGGCCGCTCACGCAGTTCAACTTCCAAAACCTCGAGACCTTCCTCCTTTTCTCCAACCTATCCGGCAGCTTCTCCATCCTCGCGGCGCTGTGGAGCAAGACGTCGTTTGCCGTCACTGTGTTGCGCATCTCGTCGGGCTGGATGAAGCCGTTGGTGTGGTTCATCATCATCACCGTCAACGCCTGTCTCGGCGTAGCCATCGTCATCACTTGGGCGCAGTGCACGCCCATCGAAAAGGTGTGGCGTCCCCAGTTGGAAGGGTATTGCTGGCCCAAGGGCATCCAGATCCACTACAACATTTTCACAGCCAGTAAGTTAACAATTACAACACTAGTGTATAGTGTAGTAGTTCGCTCCTGTGACGGTCTCCTGCTGACCAAAACACCCAGTCTACTCGGGCGTGATGGATATCGTCTTGGCCATCATGCCCTGGAAGATCATCTGGGCCCTGACCATGAACCGCAAGGAAAAGATTGGCGTGATGGTTGCCATGAGCATGGGTATTTTGTAGGCTTCCCTCCTCCTCCCCTTTATATAGCGCACCAGTAATTACCGCCCCCGTTTCCACTACTAACCACCCTGTCTCCCTCCAGCGCCGGCATAACCTCGCTCATAAAAATCACCCAACTCCCCTCCATCTCCAATTCGACCTTCACCGAGTCCACGACACAGCTCGTCATCCTGGGCGCCGCCGAGTCCGCCATCACCATCATCGCAGCCTCCATCCCCATCCTGCGCGCCCTCATCCGCGACTCGCGCCCGCCGCCGGGTCCCGCCGAGTTCTATCACACCCTCGATTTCAGTCTGTACACGGGCACGGTCAACTCGCAGGGCACGGGCCGGAGTAGCACGGTCATCACTGGTGGACGGCCGAGTCATCGTCATCGGCATGTTCGGGGGGGTCATAGCTATAGCAATAGCAGGAGTCGGAGTCGGGACCACAGTAGCAGTCGCAATCGGAGTCGGAGTACGAGTACAAGTACGAACTCGTCGGGTTGGAATTTCAGCAATAAGGAGCATCAGCAGGGTGGTGGTAGTATCAGCTCCTCGGCCGGGCGGCTGAGTGGGTTGAGTCGCTTTAGCGGGCTAAGCATCATGGTGCTGGGGCGGAGGAGCAGTAGTATCATGGAGAGGTCTGAGACGGACACGGCGGGGGATGGGAGTAGGAGGGAGAGTCTGACCGTCGAGTTCCCGCCCCCGCCGCCGCCGGGAAGGATTTTGCAGACCGAAGAGGTGGTTGTTGAGTATGAGGAGCGGGTAGGGCAGGGGCAGGATCCGGGGCAGGGACAGTGGGTGGCTATTGGGCGGGCGGTATGAGGATGCTTTTATGGGGATCGTATGTTGCAGTATTATTTCAAGGCGTTCGGGGTCAGGGCTATGGTCAGGGTTAATCCTGTCCGGAGGACAATATTGTGGTCAAACTTTTGGAAATTACTATGGTA
>MU857286.1:0-12028 GCA_033296705.1 Chaetomidium leptoderma
GGGGGGGGGGGGGGGGGGGTGGGGGGGGGGGGGGGGGGGGGGGGGGGGGGGGGGGAAAGGGGAGGGGTGTTAGTGGGGAGGGGATTTAGGAGGAGGTTTGGGTTAAACCGTTCAAAATTCAGCGCCAACTTGGTCATGGAGTGGTGGGAATGGGAATGGGAATTGTTGGAATTGGGTCGGCGTTTCGAGATTGGGATGCTTGGGAATGGAGTTCTAGATTTGTTTTCAGGGGTAATATTATCAAAGCCTATCATCAACGTGCCACGTCTCGGTAAAACTTTTCACTTTGTATGCCTGAAGGAGTTCCATCGTGTCGACGGGCGGAAAGCAGTGGAGCCCTGAAGTCGAGTTAGCCAATCCAGGTTGTCACCGAGGAAAACTGATATGCAAACCCATTTGATCGTGGGCCTGTGCAAGGTTGTATAGTGTAGTGGTCATCACTTCGGATTCTGATTCCCTTGAAATCTTCCGGCGACCCCGGTTCGACCCCGGGTACGACCTTTCCTTTTGTCGTCCTTCTCTGTCGCACTCCTTGGGAGGTTGGCGGAGGAGTGAGGGCTGCTATTTGCATTTTTACGGTTCTGTACTCGCATGAGAGATCATAGACCAAGTCGACATCTCGCACAAGAATGGTTGATGGTGGTCCGGTGCTTCCCGTGAGATGGCAAAGAAATCCGCAGGACCAAGGAGACCCGGGATCAACGGGAAAGAGGAAGCGAGGATGACGCATCTCAGGGCCTGAAGTCTGGGTATGGTGGGAAGTGACATCTGGCCCCTGACCTTCGTCACCTCCCTGTCGACACCGGACCATCCTCGTTGTGCCGCATCCACCAACTCCGGCGTCATCACGGCCCTGAACCCGATCCCATCCCGACCGGATCATCGATACTGCCCTGTACCTGCACATGCATCCATCCGAACAACAAGTACGAAACATCCTCAGCCACCGGTCGCCGACACGCGCAGCAACGAACACAGACTGCACCGCCGACCCCCACTGTCTGCCAGTGTCTAGCCATGGACGCCCCATCGCTAGAACCCGGCCCGACCGCCGCAGAAGCGACTCGCCGTTTTTATGCCACGATACCGTTAAACCTTGCCGACAAACAAATACGTGTCCTGAAGATATTGCCAGCCCAAGACAGATCGGAACTTGTCATGGATATGCTGGTCCTGTCATTCGACCACCTGCCGCACGTTAACGCGCTGGTGGACGCTTGTGGTGTTTCCGAGCATGCCCGAAGCATGGAAGTCGACAACGGCGACGTGTTGCTGTCAAAAACCCTGAGCAATGCATTGTACCAAATCCGCCGCCGTTTCTGCGCCACAGCTCCTATAATACTGTGGAACGACGCGATTTCCATTCATCAAAATGACAGGGCTGAGTGGCGCACACAGGTCGCCCTCGAGCCGCGCATATACGCCGGGGCTGAGCGTGTCCTCCTCTGGTTTGGCATCCTCAACAGCCGGGAACGTGGTGCCATGGTTGCGATACGTAGCCTGGCCATCGAGAAAACGGCACTTGGAGAAAAGGACGGTTCCTTTTCATCCACCGTGGGTCATCCACGGTCCGCCGAAGCCGTTGTTGAGCGCTTGTTCCGAGGTCTCGCCAGCCTCCAGACCCGACCGTGGTTCCGAGCGCCATGGATGCTTCAACATGTCTCGTCCCCGGCAGCCGTCCCGTTGGTTCTCTTTAACAACGATATGCTTTGCTGGGATTGCTTCTGCCTTGGGTTTCGTCACCTTTACCGACGCTTTCAGCACCGTTTCGACCCAGCCATGGCACGAGCTTCGCCAGCCATCCGGCGTTGGACAAATCGTGGATTGGACAGCGAGCTGGACTTTGTCAACCGTTCACGCCAGCGTAGACAAGCGGCACGGCCGGGAATGGATGTCTTTCTAGAAGAGGTGCTGTGGATGGCAAGCAGGGCGGAACCCACGGATCCCATGGACAAGGTGTACGGTTTCCTCGCCACCATTGTGCAAGGCGCACAGAACAAGATGGCTGTGGACTACAAACTCAGCTTGCCGCAAACATATACCGACGTGGTGCTGTACATCTTTGAAGCCGCGGGTGGGCTGGGCATCCTATCGTGCGCTGGTGTGGGCGAGGGCGTGCCCCAGGGACCCGGAATGTGCCCGTCTTGGCTGCCACGCTTCGACCATCTCCTTGGGAACTCTCGCTTGATCCGGCCCCGTGACGAACGGGGAGCCATCTACAAGGCATCATGCGACCTTTACGCCAAGCCCCAGCCGCTTAGCCGGTGCCGGTTGAGCATCTACGGTATCACCGTTGACAAAGTGACGGTTGTCGACCCTGTCCTAGCGCCGGGGAAGCAAAATAGTAGCGCAGCGTCTGAGCTACGGGCCCAGGCCGCAGTCTTTGCCCGGGCTGCAAAGCCCTGTGGGATGTGCGGGTGCGATTCCGCCATGGCGCAGGGCCAACAGGAGCACACCAGACCGGAACCGTTTGCAGTGTTCAAACACTGCTTCAGGCCCATGTACAAGCCGCGCATGCCAGCCGAGCCACCACAACGAACACAATCCACAACCGACCGCCCTCGCTCTCGCGTGTCCCGGCACCACTACCACACCTCCCCGGGCGTCCCCTCCAGCTCGCAAACGGTACCCCCACCCCCCCGCCCGCACGATCCCGCCATCTGGTGGCCCTACAACGTCTGCAAACCATTCCACCACGTCTTCTGGCGCGCCTTCATCGGCGACTGCCTGTTCCACAACGAGGACGAACACGACGACGACGACGACGACGACGACGACGGTAGCACCGCCGCCGCGGCACCACCATACACGGCCCCGGCGCCCGAACGCCCGGGCTGGGACCTGGTAACCAGCGTCCTCCAACGGGCCACCGAAGAAGCGCAGCAGCAGCAGCAGCAGCAGGGGCAGGTGGGGGGGGAAGAGCCGGAGCCGGAGAGGGAGCGGTACCTCGAGAAGCTCCTCTTTCCCGGCGGCGACCCCCCCGTCGTCAACATGGCCGCGATGGGCCTGGCGGATTAGTTCCCCGTCGAGTACTCGGTCAAGCGCGTGTCGGAGGCGCGCTGCGCGTTTGTGACGGCCGGCGGGTGGCTCGGGTTTGGGCCGCCGGGGATGCGGGCGGGGGATGTGGTGGTGGTGTTGATCGGGGCTGACGTGCCGTTTGTGGTGCGCCCGTTGGAGAACAAGAAGGAGGATGAGGAGGAGGATTATGTCATGGTTGGGGAGGCCTATGTGGATGGGCTCATGTTTGGGGAGTTGTTTGAGCACTGCCCGACGGTGGATGGTCGGAGTGGTGGGAGGCCGATGGTGATTTTGAGGGAACGGTTTTGTTTTTGTTGAGGAGGGGACACAAACTTGAAGTCAAAGAAAGGCGAGGTAATTGTTGAGTGAGAATCACCGGGGTTGGTTGGGTGTTGAACAAAAAAGACAGGTAATAATAGCGTTAGAGAGCCACCTTCCAACTTGATAAAAAGGAATGACGGTCTATATCATCTCAATAGTTTCGACTTCACTCACGCTCTGGAACAAACTCGAGCTATCCCCGTGTTGCCCCTCGACGGAAGGGACAAAGATCCCTACCCGCCAGTACTTGCCTGGCTCACCCGGTACCGCCTGGAGAACCAGACCAAACGCGGCCCTGCACGTTTTCCGTAAGCCGCCGTTGACGACTCTCACCGCACAGCTCCCCAACAATGCCCACCGAAATTCCTGAATGCCGGTAATCACTGACGAGGTGTGCTCGCTCGTCTCCGGCCACGTGCCCGTGCCTTCCACCCGGACATCCAGCCGAAGCACGGTCGGGTCCGGACTCTCGGCGTCCAAGTAGCCCAGCCCGTCATCAAAGTCCGAGTGCCACTTGAATGCGCAGTGTTCTTCTGTTCGTTTGCACAGGTAAGACTGATTCTGCAACATCATATTCCTCGGCTCCAGGAGATGGGTCGTGAGCCCGAGTTTGGCGTACCGCACTTGGCCAAACCGGTTGGAGCCCGCCAGCGCCACGTCGGGGATGAGTTGCTGATACTCGGGGCGTATGGCTTGGAACAGGCCCTGGGCGAATTGGTTTTCGGTTTGGCGCGCGACTGCAGGAGGCCGCTCCACGAGGGAACTAAACCCGCGCGGGAGGAGAGTCGGGCGAGGTGTTGGTGTTTCAGGGGCGCATAAAGCTTGTGGAAGAGATTCCACATCAGCTGCGGCACGAGGTTTGTCTTCCAGAGGCCGCATATGTACTCGTCGTTGAGGCGCTTCTGGAAGAGCCTTGCCAACCCCGCGAGGGCCGGGAGCACGTCGGAAGACCGGGTCAGAGATGCTTCGTTGAAACCCCCGTAGAGGGAGACGATGTTGTCCCACGACCGCTGGAGTTGTGCTGGGTTGGAAGAGGTTATATCATGGGACACCTGGTATATGTACTCCTTCGCAGCTGGCTCCTCCAGCTTGGCGCAGCCCATCGTCTCGTGAGTGCTTCCGCACAAGAAGTGGAGGTTCGCGTTTCCGAACAGGATCTGGCGGGTTGAGAGCGCCTTTTCCTGAAATTTCCAGGCTCTGTATGCCCAGCGGCAGAAGCTCAAGTCGCAGGCCAGCACGTCTGGAGGGTCAATGTTCTGCAAAGAACGGACGTACTTGAACTGTAGGTAGTAAGAGCCGGAAATGTCGAGCCGATCCAGGGACTGGAAGGGGAGCCTGAGGCGGGGCCCTCGCTGGGACAGGAACCCTTCGTGACAGGAAGTCGAGGATGCGGCGCAGAGGGTAACCTGCGCGCTTCCGTAGATCTTGTCCATGTCCAGGCAGTTCTCCTCCCAGTCCGGGATGCTGTCCTGAAGAATGCAGATGGCGTCGATCCAGAGATAGGGTATTGACAAGGCCCTCGTGATGCAAACGGCGTCGCGTAAGATGGCTGTCATCTCGGTATCTTGTATCCCTGCCAGTCGCTGTGCCAAGTTGGTCGACGTGGTCTTGGTTTGCGATTGGGAGTCTGTTGGTGTCCCCCAGCAGTAACTGAGAGCCGCGTATGTAACCCGAGGACTGGCCGTATGGAGGTCGACGGCACGGACTAGTCTAGGTGGTTGTTTTGTAACATCGAGTAACCTTGTCGGAATAAAGCCCTCGTCAACCACGTCGTGGGAATGGTTGGTGCAACAATTCTGGATTCGATCTTCCATCCACTGAACACACTCATTTCCCATGTAACTCTGCTCGAACGCAATTGGAATCCTGAGCCACTGAGCTACTCGTTCAGATCCTTGAAAACGGAGAAGTTCAGTCAGTCAATTATGGTATCAGAGGAAGAAGAATCGAGCCCTTCGTAAGTACCTTTTACTCCTTCCACGAAGAAGTGGAACTCGATTTGACTCTCAAAACCCTCGATTCTCAGCAGAACCTTCATTCCCCCAATACTCGAGCCTCGGCGCAACTTCCAGTTCCACTGGTAGGCGATATTAATTTCAGCTTGGCGCTCACCAAGATCGACAAAGCCCTTGCCCAAGGTGTTCACCAAGGCATCGTTGGCCTCGCCGGACAAGATAATGACACGCAGGAAGCGGCAGAAATCGCAGCCTTTGCGTGCAGACGCATCCAACTTTGCGAGCCCCGGTAACTGATCAGTCAGAGTGTATCCTGTTGGAATACACGGCCTGTTTCCGCGGGCACTTCCCCTTGGCCTTGGGCAGCCTCAGATTGACGCAATGCTTCCTCCGAGGGCCAGTGCCGGTCGTTGAACGATGCCGTCTGGCATTGTGTGCAGAGCCTGGCTAATTTGATGTCGGGGTCCAGGGAGTTTGCCATGAGGGACATGATATGAAGACTGGTTGAAGTTGAAAAAAAGTAATCCTTCGTCACCAGTCACGACATGGAGCCTGACGGAGCCTAAGTTACGCAGCGGCGCAGGTCGCTTGGCATAAATCTCGGTGTCGCCCCGAGATGACCGGCTTGGCAACGCTCTCGTCTTGATGATTCCGCCCTCCGATGATGGATAGAACAAAATACTTGTCTTGTACAATGCTTTTATGGTGGTACGTATCATTAACCTCACAGCCCTGGCAAATCCTCCCCAAACCCAACCTCGGCATCATTACTCGTCCCCAAGCCTCCCTTCCCCTTGGTCAGTTCCCACTCCACCAACCGATACGGCTCGTCGTCCTCCACCCCCTCCCGCTGCCGATCCACAAAGTCAAAAACCCTATAATCAGCATTTGCAAACCACCGTCCCGCGACAGCAGTCCTCATAAACCCCGAGTGCGACACAACGACAATCACGTCCTCACTCCGCTTATACAGATCCCCGAGCGCAGACTGCCCCCTCGCGAGGATCGCCTCCTTTGCATACGCATACTGCGCACCCGCGGGGGAGGTCTTGTCTGGGTAGACCGGATCCAGGCCCGAGAAATCAATCAGCGGGAATTCGGCTGCCAGCTGAGGCGCGGGAGTGCCCGTGTCGCAGGGTTTGGGGTAGAGCTCTATCAGGTAGTTCAGTCAATACTATATTGCTTAGGTACATGGGGGTTGAAACAAATAGATCTGGTACGCACCCTGCCACCGAGCATCGGGCACGACGGGCACGCCCGAGTCTATCAGCCAGTCTAGTGCGATGAGACAGGTCTGGATGGCCCGGCGCATGGGGCTCACGACGATGAGCTGCACTTTGCGGTCGGCGGGGAGGTGGACCTTGAGGTGCTCGCGTAGTTCGGCTGCTTGTTGGCGGCCGAGATCGGAGAGATCGGGGTCGGGGAGGGCGTGGTAGGCTACTTTTGGGGTGTTGGCGACCAAATCGTGGGGACTCCAAGGGGATCTTACACTGAATGTTGTGGAGCGCCTGCGCGTGCCGGATCAAGACGATGGTGGGCGGCATTGTGGAGGTTGATGTTGGTTGTGAAATGAAGTGCTCCTACAAATTAAAGGTACTATTATCTCCGTTGGAAAAGGGGGAAAATTACGGTAGGCACCCAAGGATTCCGGGAAACCCCGCCATTTAAAGTTGTAAGCACCAAATTTGGGTCTCGCTGTGGGCCACGTGGTGCTGGGAACTGACTCGTAACCTAAAACCTACAGCAAGGTAGCGAGATCTGCCAACAACTGATAGAAACAAAATAAAACTTGATTGGAGCTTGACCTGTTTGCTATATCGAGTTAGACAGTTCGATGCTTGATACAATCCTCAAGTAATCGGTGTTGGTCAATATCTGACTTCTATTAAAGCCTTTGGCTTTTCAAAACAACTCGGGTTTACTCCCTCTTAAGTCACCTAGGGTGAGGTAGGTACCTACATACATACCAGGTAATTACCTACCTACCTTGCCGCTACTTTACTTGCAATCGTGGGTCCACAACAAACTTCAACGACCCGAAACACTGAAAGACTCTCAAACTACTTCTCGTGTCCACATTGCTATCCCCGAACTCACTTTATCTTGCATCTTGATCAAAACACTGAAAGCAGTTTTAGTTTGTTGATTGATCTCCAGGACCCATCTACCTTAACCTTCTATCAGCCCTCATGCCCCCTTTCCCCCTTCACCCCTTCCATACCCCGACCCATCCCACTAACAACACACACAAAACCATACCATTGACGTAGCTAAAAGCGTAACGCTGATGCTACTGCTGCTTCTGGGTTTCAACGTGCAAACCAGTAGTAGCCTTTTGCGCCAATGCCGTTGTCGGTTCCAAACGATCAGTGTCTGTCTATCCAGATCCCGGCTTCGGCTTCATTGTGGCCTTTGTGGCGCCGAGCGGCTTCGGGGCGCCGAGCGAGGCGCCGAGTGTCTGCTGCTGTGCGCGGGGAGCGACAGCCCTTTCGCTCGTGATCGACCCCGTGGTCCTGCGGCTGCTGGGAACACCCAGGAGCGACGACGCAGCAGGCTTGGAGGACATCTTGGATAGTCGGCGGTGGTTGGGTTTCTGCGTGGGTGTGTTTGGAAGAGAGTTTAGATTGGTGGTTTGCTTGTAGTTGTAGGGCGTCAAAGTTGTTGATGAAAGTGTGTCTGGAAAGGTTGATGGGAGTGATGAGTTTGGCCGGAAATTACAACTCTTTAAATATTATTGCAAGTGTGGAACGGGAAGAGCCAGGACGTGCGCGGCCATGGCTCCAATATTCTGGCGAGATATATTTAGAGTGTCGCCCCAAAATCTCCGGGCCCGGCCTGGCTGCCCGGCGCTGGCTCCATTTGTGTGGCCTGGTCGTTCGGGGCCGACTCCGGCGGGACTCTAAGTTTCAAGACTACGGGTGGAGCATCAACCAACAAATGAGGCGCAACTATCTCTTCACTTTTGCCATTTTCGGTCAGTGCCCAGCCTCTCATACCCAGCGTGTTGGGCCAACCTTTGGCCTCTCGCCCGAGGCACATGTGGCACAACAGGAAGCGGGTGGGACTTCACCCGAAGCGACGTGCGGCCCAATGGTGGGAAGGGTCGACGTCGGGGGCCCGGTTTCATCTGAAACACTCCTTTGGCTAGGAATAAAATAAAATTTCAAAATACCTAAATATATGTCTGAGTCGTAAAAATGATGTCTTCTTAACCCACGTCTCCGGCACGCTCACCGATCTGGAAGATCGCCAGGCTCCTAGGGCACCATATTCACCATATTCGTATGCTCCAACATCTACAATCTATTAAACCAATCCCAAGGCGCATCTCATAGGTACCAGGTACTCGGTTTTAAATTTACTTCTCAGGCATCTTGACTTGGAAAAATAACCCACACAATCACGAACCAGAGCCCCTCGCCGCCCGTTCCCGGCTCGTAGCCCAGCTGACGGCAGGCAAAACCCCGGCCGAAATCGCCCGGAACATCATGGGCAACGTCGAACCAAAGCCGTTCGCCCGTGCGCGGCCCGTAGCACAGCGCACGACGGACGAGAGCCCGGCCAAGATTGCCGAAAACATCATGGGTGGCGACCGCATGGGCGCCGGCGTCGTCGAAGGGAACCCGTCCGTGCCGTCGGCGCAGGCTGTAATCACAGCAGACGCCCCTCGGCCAGAGCAAAGGCCAGGGCATGGCGCGCGCGAGTACCGTTACGGAGGCGTTGAAGGCTGCTGGGTAATGGTGCCGACGAGGGTTGGGCGGGTTGGTTGTGCTGGGATGTGATCGGCTTTTTTGGTCTGAGCGGTAATGTTCTTGATCTTTCGTAGGGAATGGAAGGCATTTAGATATTTGTTCTGCGTGATACAAGTTTAGATAGGTAGGTACCTGGGTAATTAGTTCACGGAAACAGACGGGTTCCTTTTCCGATTCTCGACTCTGAGAGTTTCCTCCTTCGTAGGTGGGCCGGTATAGCGGGTGTGCCGCCCTGTACTGGAGGTGTGCTGCCCCTGTGTTGGGGGTGTGCTGTGCTGGGGGTTTGATGCCCTGTATTAGGGGTCTACCTAGTGTACCAACTTCCGCCACCACGGTTAGCCATACGCTTTGCCCGTGTCCTTTCTGCTGAGCCAGGCGATCTTCGCGATGTTAACTTCGTTTTCTGCCCCGAGAGCTTCCGCTACTCCCGGTAAGATGTTTCCATCTGCGTCGAGGACGGCTGTTCGATTGGCATTGTTAACCATCACCGGGTAGAGCTGGTCTCCCAGCACCCGCAATCCAGGGACAGCAATCTTCTGTGCAGCTTCCTTGCCGAGTTAGACTTTGCCTTCGTCCCTGCAGATGACTCTGACCCGATCCGGGTTCCGAGCTTCCCTCACTACTGCTGCGCAGCGCCAGTTCTCCCTGTTTTGATCTTGTGGGTTGCGACCTCGCCCGTCAGCTGTGATGTTGCCAAGCGCGGGGAAGTTGATGTTTGGACTTTTTGTACGTCATGGTTACACAATTAAGAGTTACACAAGCGGGTAGTTTCTGAAGGTCATAGCCTCACTGTCACAGATTGTGGTCTATAAGAGGCCTCCTATTAACTCGTCCCTGGCCTCTTCCCCTATGTTTGTGACACCGGCGTAAGTTGAGTGTCACGTTAGGGTCGGATTACGCTCCCTTGGCGCCTGGGGAAGACCAACGACCCGCTTCTGGCTCGTCCTTTTGCTGCAGATGCTATGGCTAGGCCTCGATGGACGTCTTACACTGTTGCATCAGCTCGCCCAACGTGTGTGGCGGGAAGATCAAGGGTTGCATCCCGATGGGTACTCAGCTCGGTTTGAACTCATTTGCAGCGACGAGGCTCGGGGGAGCAAAGAAGACGTCCTCGGCTCCATGAAAATCCGCTGTCACGAAAAGGGGGACATTCTCAAGATGGAAGGTCCCCGTAAAGCTTTGGTAGCAACGGGGTCAGCCCGCCTACGTGTTAGCTGAGCAGATTACATTTGTCTACCAAAGACATCAACTCCCAAGACCCAGCACAAGTTCAATGCAGCAAACAAAACCAATGGTAGACCAACGACATCAACTCCCAAGGGCCAAGACCCAGCAAAAGTTCAAAGCAGCAATTGGAACCAAGGAACAGTACTACGCCGTGACAACAATGGTCAGCGAGTCAACCTGAATGTTGTCATTTGGACTCAACCGGAACTTTACACCCTAATCACATCCGGACTCGGAGGTTCACCAGCTGTATGCCTCAGAGTGAGTCTCATCAAGGGTCTTCGTTGATGACCAAGAAGAGCATGCCCAGTGTCTTTGACAAATTCCAGACACGCAGCTCCGTGTATATAAAGGGCTCTTTTACCTCCCTCCAGCCCCGAGTCTATCCTCATCAGCACCAGCACCAGCACCAGCATCTTCATCTTCTATCCTCACTTCCATTCACACCCACCAAGCATCAACCGCTCTCCAGTCAACGACCCAAATCATTCACCATGCATACCAAGCAGATCCTCGCCATCTTCTCCCTCTTTACCTCCATGGCTCTGGCAGCCCCTGCCGGCGAGGTTGAGGACGTGTCAGCCCGCGACGTCGGCGATCTCGAAAAGCGCTCCGCCACCTTCAACATGTACGGCGGTGACGGCTGCACCAGCCAGGTGCATGGCTTCTTCCATCCCGACGGCGCCGGCAACCGCTGCTACCCCGTCCCCGCCGGCAAGCGTTCCATCCACAATGTTGGAAGGTATGTTTCGCTACATCCGAGTCTACACTCACACGCAAACCCATGCCCATGCCCATCCCAAACTCATACTCCTTTTTGTTTCCCTTATCAAGAATAGGGTTGATAAACACGGAGAACTAATGCATGTCTTGTTCAATTCTCAGCTGCAACGTGGTAACTTGGAGCGGCACAGACTGCCGTGGCTTGTCCGCCGTTGTTCGCCAGAGCGATGGCTGCAAAACCGTTCTGTACGGCTCCGTGTCGGTCAACTGCTAAGCGACGCGGGAATGCAGTGTTAAAGCTGGAGTTGGAGAGGGGAAGATGGGAGAGAGGAGTTGAACAAAACCCCAAGACTCGGGCTTGGTACTAGTACTTTTCTTTGCGATGAATTTCCGTTCTCACACTCGCTGTCTGTCCTCGTCTATTACACGCACCGCTTGGGGCCCCAAGTTGGAGATTTGGTGTTAGACAGTAGCCTAGCTTCAATCCACGATTACATGCTCTGTCAAATATGCCCCTTTTTGGGAAGTGAAGAGTGAAGGTGGGTTCTATGCTTTCAAGACGAGACAGTTACTAATAGGTATATTAGAGTATGGGTCGCTCCACTCGTTTCAACCTCGCCGTTTTGGGGCAGTGATTCTTTCTTGCGCTTCCCGGCCTCGGAACCCCACAGACAAGTGCTGGCACCTCCGATTGCCTAGGTTGATTGGCGTCGATTATGTCTGCGTATTATAGGTTGTGCTGAAACTACTACGTCTCCGATCTTTGTCCAGATTATATTCGATAATTGATGTCGCCGTTGTGGTTGTCGTGATAGTGCCTACCAACGCCCGATTCGGGTCTACGTGGCGCAGCCGCTCCTTTCCTCCCATCCTTTTACGCCGGTTTTTGATTCCCTGAATCCCTCGTTGGCCATTCTGTTGGACCATGCCTTGGTATCTGGCCGTCTGTCGGCGGCACAGTTTGAGCCAACCACATGAACCTGCCAGACAAGGTCGGAGCTCATTCCAAACGAATCGACGCAGCACTACCAG
>MU857287.1:0-11985 GCA_033296705.1 Chaetomidium leptoderma
GTCTAGAAAAGTGTCCGGGTCGATGGGGTGTCCGAGTCGATGGTGGATCACGTTAGCTTGTTACTATATATTGATTACTTAAACCCCACCCAGCCTGGGCGGGCATAATACTGCGCTATATATGGACAGCTATGGGTACTTAACCTGGATTATGGTTCAGGAAGGGCACGTTGGCTTTGGATGGATGTCCCGCCTAAGTCGGTAAGAAGAAGCCGTAGATGTCGCGCCTGTATAGCTATACTGCGGGCGAATGGAGATACATCGTCCTCTCGGCAGGCCAAACGGTATTCTTTCTATCTAGTACAATCTACTTTGTATGTAGGATACGAGGTGTCTAGATATATACCTGTACATAAGGCGGCTATATTCTTCAATAGTCATGCAACTTTGCTCCTTATATGAGATCATCGTCCGAATTCATTGATTCAAAGCGCAGCCGACTTTATATCACCTATCCGCTCAGAGACTAAAAGGCCTGCAATGTCTCTACAATCCCAACGACTAGGATATTTGCATTGACGGTTCGCCATGGCCATTGAAAATACATGGAGTGTTGGCGGCTTGTGCAGGCAACCTCCCAAGTCCTACCAACACCCTACGAGGGTGTTTGAAGTGCGTAGGCCAAAGACGGTGGTGATTTGCATATCACTCTGTCTGCGTGGCTATAGAACATATCGGCCCCTCAAAGTGCTACAAGTACCTAATTATTAAACATGCTGCGGTGCTCAAAGGTGCTGGGACTCATGATCACGAGTCATTTTCTATGTTAGTTGCTAACTATAGTGTGAGAAATAGTTTTCTCCCAAAGGGAAACTGTACAAGAGGATTACTGAAGATACTGAAATATATGATAGAAGATGGGAAGATGCCTGACACCATTGCCCATCTTGCCGCAGACGTCTTTTTTCTTTTTCATCAACTTTGAACTTACCACAACTCCTGCTGTCGAAAGCACTACTGGCGTTGTGGCCTGGAGTCGGCTGTCAAGGAGCCACGAATCAAGCACTTTGCCTCTACATCTTCCATCGTTGCTGTAGTGACTAGGTAGTCTCAGTAAAGAGGGAGATTGCACGTCAATAGAAGAAATTGAAACACGGTTGCCGAAAACATAGTAGCAAGGAAGGGCAAGAATGTGTTAGGTGTCACCATCTACACGACCGCAAAGACTGATGCCGAAAGGGCCCTAGGGAAATTCAGAGACAACTGGAAGCATACGTCTCGTTCAGAGTGACTAATAAGGTAATCATTCCCAATCCTGTGCAAGGTTCACGCACCTGTTTGTTGGCAAGTACGAACATTAGCTCTTCCATTTCCGTGTGGAAGCGATTGCCTTTACTCGAGTAACAAAGTGGTAAAGTCGTCATCCCATCCTGAAACTCGCCTGGGCCTCCTCGTCCAGGTGGCGATTCATCAGACCCCGCGACAGGGGCTTCTCATCTCACCGCTTCCTCTTCCAAATCAGCAATTCCCCTCTCTGGGTGACTGGAAGTGACGTCGGACCCGGGTCTAACTATTCCGTCCATCTCTACCGTCACTCTCGGCGACCGCAAATATCCGAGCCCCGAACAGTCCCTGTGCCGCGATTTGTTGGATGCGACCTGCCCTATAAAATACCCAGAAAGACGGCCAGTAACCCCACTGTCAGCGCCAAGTCCCACCGACCCTGAGGCCGAACCCGTGCGGATCTCATCACACTTTCGGAAGCGGCGGAGCTGTCGAGGTTGAGGGGCTCGAGAGGGGTTACTTTGAGGGTGGAAGACGGGGGCGGCCTAGTCTTTATGTATGCAGCAACATATATAGGTATTTAAGCACGCCATTTCCATCTCGACTGATACCATCTCTCTTCACTCTCATTTGCTCGACATCTTTTAACCGCATCCTTGCATAGACTGGTGCTAACTTGTCAGTATGGAGAACCACCATGAGTCCTCTGACCGTCAACGGGTCCTCCTCGTGAGCGCCCCACGCACTGCCTCCAACCTCCTCCTGAAAGTCCTCAACATCCACAACCAGCCCAATGTCCTCACCAGCGAAGAAGGCGGCTATTTCTTCCACAAGGCTTTCGTGGTCGCCACCCGCGAGATCAACCAATTCAAACCCTTCTCCGAATGGACGGATGCCGAGAAAGGCCAGATCCGCGATGCCTACCAACAATGCCTGGACCTGATAGAGGAATACAGCGCACGAGCCCAGGCGGACAACAAGATCATGTTCGCCAAGGAGCATGCCATCTCCTTCCTCAATCCAGCCAAGACGCAGGGCCAGCCTGGCGACACTACCGAGTCCTCGACCTCCCGCCTCAACTTCCCCGCCACCTACGGGCCGGAGCTGACTTTTTCGCCACACAACCAGACTTGGCTCCCGGATGAGTACTTGCGCACGTGGCGGCTGGCCTTTATCATCCGGCACCCGGCGCTCGCATTCCCGTCGCTGTACAGGGCCTTGGTGAAGTTGACCAAGCTCGGGGCCCTGAACGAGGACGGAATGAAGGGGGCCGGGATGGCCAACATGTCGCTGGGGTGGACGCGGAAGCTCTTTGACTGGTCTCTCGAGCAGTCCGGTGGGAAAACTGTGCCGTTGGTCATCGATGGCAACGACGTAATCCTCAACCCTGGTGCGGTGGTGCGCTTCTGCGAGGCCGCAGGCCTGGACACGGGTGCTCTTCAGTTTGATTGGACTGGCGAGAGTGACAAAAAGAAGGAGCCCACGCCGGGGACTTGGGCCGGGGTGGATGAGCAGGCGGCGCGGGTCATGCTGTCGACGTTGGAGGCGTCCAAGGGGATCGTCAAGGATAAGGCGCCTGCTACGGTAGACATCAAGGCCGAGGCGGACAAGTGGAGGGCCGAGTTTGGGGATGAGGCTGCAGGGGCCATTGAGAAGGCGGTGTTGGACGCCATGCCGGATTATGAGTATCTAAAGGAGCGGAGGGTGCAGGGCTGACATGGCTGATCATTTTGGATACTTCATTTTGATGTCATTACTCTGTGCTGCTCCAAAATCCATCTCCCAGAGACCTGGGTACTACCGTCGGACTCGTGGTGGCAGACCCTACACTTCCTGTGATAAGCTGAAGACGTTACGACAATAATAATAAGTGGTCAGAGCTACCTCGGTACCTAGTAGTAGTCAATGCCACTAACATGTAGCCACCCGGCATACAATGAGCACATAGGTACACTAGGGCCTTTCTCTTAGCTGCATTACCGTGACGCGGTTCATACCCAAAAGTCTCTGAACAAAGGCGCGCTGATGTTGAAACACTGATGGCCGGCGCGAATGGGGCTTGGACCTTGGGGAATGGATGGTTTGTTTCGACAACCACGGATATATTATCGGACGCCTGAAATAGACTTGTCAAGGGTGTTCTAGCCTTTCGATAACGATGATGGCGGTTTCTATTAGAGCTGACAATTTTCAAATTAACAGCCCAAACACCGAGACATGCACTTTATGTGAAGTGAACTCGACGCTTTGAGATCGGAATGCAACAATCTCGGGTTGTCTCGGGAGCTTCCCACAGCTTCCCACCTTCCCTAGAATTTGAAGCATACCCTCCTTATCGGCTCTTATCGCTGGAACGTCGAGCAGACCGGTGCACGATTTCTCCGACCCGGCCCACCCTTGTCGTCACCACCTACGGGCGCTCCTTGGCAGTGGATCGCCTCCACAGGCGCAGGGGCCAGCAACCGGGCGGGTGCCGTCTGTGACCGCGAAATTTTTGGCCCAGCTCCATCAAACCAAGTCCTTCCGGAAGCCCATCTCCAGCCACGACTGAAGTGTCCCCGACATCGAGAGCCACCATTCCGATCGCGACATCAGGCGTATTCAAAGCGCCTGGGAGGATTGGACCCCATTAGCCATCAATTTCCCTCACCTAAAGTTGCGGTTATCCCCCCCGACGCCGCGACACGAACCAGCAAAGAAGCGACTTCGCGCGCGACCGCCGCGACCCGCCGACTTCTGTCACCATGGCCATGGCGTCCACTGCCTCTGATCCGCCGCTCGCGTTTCTGCGCAAGAACCCCGTCTTCTCGGGTCTTTCAGATGTCTACAATGCCTTTCAAGAAAGGAGGGACCGGCTGGGCCTGTCGAATCCGGGGATGGTAGAGAATATCGCCAAGGGTACGTCACAGAAGTGGACAGACAAAAACCCTTTTCGGGGCGACATCCGGCTGTGGGAATCATCGTTGAGAGTCGCTAACCGATCCCACAGAGGTCCAGCGCGATGTTCTCACCACGAACCTGATGTTCTCCGGTCTGCGGGCCGACCTCACAAAGGCCTTCAGCTTCAACCCCTTGTATGTCCTTCGTAAAGCCCGCGCCGATGCCGGGACCATGTCGGTGCTGACTGAAGTCAAGATTCCAAGTATCTCACCAGTTCGCTATGGGTGAGCGCTTGAGCCCTTACACATTTGCCGCTCTCTACGGCACTAGCAAGGTAGGTGTCCTTGCATATTGGATCATAGATTCAAGACAATGGGCTTCGGAGCCTAGCTAATGGGCCAATAGGTGTTCGCGCAAGGCAACGTCGACGACCAAGGTGCCCTTTCGGCCTCGTTCAACTGGAGATGGAGCAATGCCTTGACCACCAAGTCGCGCTTCCAGGTCGCACCCGGCGCCACCGGCCAGGATATGGCCCAGTTCGAGAACGAGTACCTGGGCAACGACTTCACCGCCACCTTGAAGGCCCTCAACCCCTCTTGTCTTGAGGGCGGTCTGACCGGCATCTTCATCGGGCAATACCTGCAATCCGTCACACCCAAGCTTGCCCTGGGTCTCGAAGCTGTCTGGCAGCGTGCTGGTCTTACCCAAGGCCCGGATACTGCTGTCTCCTATGTTGCTCGGTACAAGACGGACAACTACATCGCCAGTGCTCAGCTGCAGGCCCAGGGCGCCCTCAACGCGTCCTACTGGCAGCGTCTGTCAGACAAGGTCCAGGCCGGTGTTGACATGACCCTCTCCGTCGCCCCCAGTGGCGCCATGATGGGTGGCCTTACCAAGGAGGGCATCACCACATTCGGTGCCAAGTACGACTTTAGGATGTCTACCTTCCGCGCCCAGATCGACTCCAAGGGCAAGCTGAGCTGCCTGCTCGAGAAGCGCGTTGCTGCTCCTGTCATGATGACCTTCGCCGCCGATGTGGACCACTTCACGGTAAGAGGCACTGCCCCATAGAAGAAGGAAACCAAGCTAACTCCTTCAACAGCAACAAGCAAAGATCGGCGTTGGCATCTCCATCGAGGCCGGTGGCGAGGAGCTCCAAGAGCAGCAGGACGTCATGGGCGCCCAGCCCCCTCCCAACATCCCCTTTTAAACGACGACACCCCAACTAGCCAGGCAGAACGACACTGAGGTCCCGATTCTGCGCATCATCCTCACCTTCGCCTCGCTCCGCTCCGCTGCGTTTCAGATCTCGGATATCCCGGCCGCCTAAACCTAATAATAACCCTCCCCGGCTGCCTCGCTAGCTAGTCCCTAACAGGGACGAAGTATTCGCTCACGGCTCGCTCTGTCCCGCGTTCTTGCATATCCCGGCTTCTGGCGCGCGAACGATAGACTTTCTCCCCTCCATCTTTCGGCCTTTTTCCCGCAGGAACCTTTTGAGAGACTGGAGGTTTTCTGCATCTGGAGGCGGGGTGGGGGGGTGGGGGGTGGGGGGCAGAAAGAAGCGGAGGGGGAGAAAAAAACCAAACGTGTACTATAGATTTTGTGTCAATGGGAAGGGAGGGGATTCGGGGGGGGGGTATTTCCCCTTTATTTTCTGCGACTTGGGAAGCGGTCGTGGGCAAGAGAGAGCCGGGCTGTCAAAGAGGAAGGGTGGGAGTCTGGGGGATTCATTTGTTGTTGTTTTCACGCTTGGCCGCCCCCTCTCTGAAACCAGCAGCGGTGGCCGCGTTTGTAAATATTACCTTGTGGCATGATTGGCGGCATGTAAAATAGCAGACGCACGGTGGTTTAAATGCGAGCATCTCTCTAGTAGAAACCGATTGAATGATTATCAGGCGTATCGTCGTCACTTGGTGCGACTGTTGATTGCTGTTGTGGGTTCTGCTGAGCCCTTCTCCTCGTGCGTCTTAAACATACATTAGATATTTACTGTTCGCTATGAAGCCTCACCATACCCACCCACCCAAGGGTGGCCCCCCATGGGTTCGTGGAAATATATCCCAGGCAACGGCGAGCGCCTTTTGAACCCCCCGTCTGTCTTTTGGTATCACTAGAACATGCAAGCGGCCCTTCCGCTGAAACACACCGCCGCTATGCTTGACTTTTCTCGTCCGTCTCCTTGCCTTGCCTTGTACATACCAAGCCAACGCCATGTCCCAAAATCAGAACCAAATGCACCAAGGCCGCCACATTGCCCGGCCGTTTAACCCACCGCCCTAAGCACCAAATCGAATCCTGAAACATATAGACCACCGGCCCCTGGCCGTGGTCGTGCAAGCCGGCCTGCAGCACAGCTCACATGATGAGGCACTCGCGGTCCGGGATCCCTCCCTTGCCCGAATCCTTGGCTTTGGCCTTCCCCTTGTCTTTCTTTTCCTCCCGGTCGCGATTCTTGGACTTGTTCCAGCCCTTTTCTTTCTCCTTCTTCGTTGTGTGGCTGTGAGGAAGCATGTGGCGGTGATCCTTCTCCTTGTCTTTACTAGCAGCCTCGTCGTCTTCGCCAGGCCCGCCCTGCTCAGTTGCCGACGCCTCAGAGTTTGTGGCTCCGTTGCCGTTGTTGGAGCTACCATCCCTGCCCTGCCGACCAAAGCCGAATCTCGACATGGTGAGGCTGATTCTGCCCTCGCCGGCCTGGCTGGTCGGCCGGGACTTGCTAGGGCTCGCCTTGAACATTGCTGCTGCCCGCGAGAGCCGTGCTCCAGTGCTATCTTCTGAAGGGGTGACAGCCGGTGAGACGGCTTCGGGACTGACAGCCGGGATGGTCGTGCCTGCGGGCTCAGAGATCGTAATGCTACCACGTCTAGAGTTGTTTGTTTTGATGGCAAGACCGTCCTCAAAGCTGAATCGTGGGGGCCGTTCGATATCGGAGCTGAGCCGAATGTGTGGTCCGGTGTGAGCGAGAGTGGTCGCTGAGTCAAAATAGCTGCTGGCTGACTTTGAGATCTGGCCAGTATCGGACACCCCTTCGACACTCGGCGTTCCAGCTACATTGACTGTTGATTCGGCGTAGCATGGGGGCTCCGTCACAGATCCCTCAGTCGATGTAGTCGTTACGTCTACCATGGGGACGATCTGGTAGATTAGGACGTAGGGCATTTCCTCTTGGCGTCGAAGACACTGCTGGATATCGTCCACGGTTTCGACCCGCTTCTCTATCGCCAAATCGTCGAACCTCACCCATTGGGGCTCTTCGTAATCAGGTGGTGGGTCATGATCGTATCTCCGGTTGTCCGTCAGAAGCTTAGGCGCGACCCGAGCATAGGCGACGTAGTGCCCGCTGTGAATCGAGTCGCCACGGTGACAGATGACTGATTGCAAAACCAGCTTGTACCCCTGGCCCAGCCCATTCGGGTCTTGGTCTTCGCCCGTGACCTTATCGACGACCATGAAGTGCGGGAGACGCAGACTGTCAGGAATATCGATGAAGGTGTTTTGTCGAATGGGATCGCCCTTCTCCGTCACCGTATACCTCTTTAAGCAGATAGCCACCACCGGTCGTTTATTGAAATGTCGAGCAAGCTCCATGTCGCTGCTCGGCGCACTGTTGGAGGTAGCATTCCACGCTGACGAAAGAATCAGCTCTGGCTATTTTCTCAAGGGGAATGGAATACTGACGTATCAATCGGTAAAACTGCCAAGCTGGGATGGTGACGGCCTTCACCACTGTTGAGCCGGTACGCTTGGCCCGTTGAAGTAAGCTCCTTGTTTCCGCGTCTGCAGATGGTTCTCCCGAGTGCTTTTCATTCACCACAAACCGTTGAATGATGCTGGTTGACCTGGTCCGGGAACTAGATGGTGGGGGCTCGGGGTTTGAGCCGGATACTGGAGATTGAACAACGAGACCGTGTGTTGTCCACCTCCGTTGAAGCTGCGCACTGTCGACGTGTTCATGCGGCGATCCAATTTCATCCTCGGGGACCATCCGAATCGTGCTCTCCGGGTTCATGGCGGGTTTGTCGGTAAACTTCTTTTCCTCAAGACTATCCCGAAGCACGTCGACCTTGTTGTTGAAGTATGCTTCCATGCAGTCCTCGAGCTTGATGCCCTTTCCCTCGGTATCGGGTGGCACAGGGAGGTTGAGGCACCTCTCGTGGACAACTTTGTGATCGTCGACATCTCCTTTCCCGTGGTGAAAAAGGTCCATCTGAAGGGCGAGGAGAGGTAGTTGCAATGCATCGGCAATGAAGGCAAACGCTTCAGATGTATCTTGCTGCTCGAGGAAGGCGGCATCTTTCCAGCCGCACTCGGCTAGGGCCTGCTGTATATGCTCCGTCTGCAAAGCTCGAGTTAGCCAGAGAAAATACGGAATGGGCAGGGCACGCCGTACCATGTCGGTGTGAATCAGCTTCCCGCTCCTGAGCATGTTGACCCATAACCTCAGCAAAGCGGCCAGCTTCCTCTGAGGTTCGTTTTCCAAGTCATTCTTGAGCATGGACTCGAAGGCTTGAAGATGGGCGAACATGGCGAAGAGCAAGGAATCCAGATAGCAAGTGACGTTCCCCCGATTCTCAGCGCCGACCATCTCGACATTTGGATCGTAGGGCTGGATTATTCCTGAAAAGGCCCGTTGCTGAAGTTGTAGGAGCTCGGCAGACTTGTCGGTGTCCCCCCCAGCGAAGTTGGAACGGAGTGCGAGGCGGATGATGTCCTTGGAGATCTCGTGGTAGTTGAGCTCCTCGAGGCGCTTGGCGATGACCTCGATCTGTTTACGGTATCAGTATCGCAAAGCGGCCCTGCGAGGCTCCGAGGGTATGACCCACCTTTGTGGCTTCTTTCTCTTCCTCTTCCTTTTCCTTCTGTGCCTGCTTCGCGGAATCGGGTTTGAAGATGGAGAGCCATGAGTCGGCAGATAGGGGCTGCGCCTAGAGAGTCGTCAGGAATACGTGACATTTTGGTCCAGGAAGGGGGGCGTCGTCTACACACCTTGCCGCCAGATTCAGATGATCGGTTGCGACGATGCCCACTCTTTTCTCGCACACTGCGGAACTTCTTGGGCACCATAAGCGAGCTAGCCGCCTTCATCATCTCCATTACTTCCAGAGAACGTCATGGAGTGGTGATAAGGGCCAAGGTAAAATTTGTGGTCTCGCAACTTGGGGTGGGCGGTCCTGGGAGGTAATCCAAAGATGGCCTCGAGGCGGGGTTGTTTCAGCGACGGGGGCGACACGAGCAACGCGCGGGAAGCTGGTTGGGGCTTGTGGCAACCGAGATAGAGACCAAGTCGGGTGACTGAAGAGAAAAGGCAAGGTCGACGAGAAGTAATGGGTTGGGTGGTCAGGTAGGCTTTATGAGCTTGGAATGGGGGGGTTCGTTTCGGGCGCGCTGGGGGGGTCGGCAGCGAAAGCTTTAGTAGTAGGTAGAAAGTAGGGTTGGGCGTGGCCTGAGGGCTGGGGACCGAAAGGCACTCGCTCGCTGAGCAATTAAAAATGGTCACGCATGTGTCGAAGTCAAGCCCAAAGTCCGGCTCGGGTGACGGGTGACGGGTGCGCTTTGAAAGGTCGGGATGGGGTTATTGAAGCAGAAGCAGAAGGCAGGAGGGCGGGCGTCGAAGAGGGGAGCGCCGGCCAATCCGATGTGGACCGAGAGGCCGCGACCGTGCAGCCAACAAATCGAAGGGGAAGAAGGAGGGGCCCGAAGACGTGGGCTGCCATGTCCCCGCCACGCCACGGGCTGAATTTGCAGCGGCTCGAGTGGCCTGCTGCAACCCCTGGTCGACGCTTCGAGCGGGCGGGAGATCTTGACCACAGCTCCAATCAGGGTAGGATTCCGTTTGTTCCACCCGCCCAAGCAGGCGGCTTCCCGCAACCACTTTCGTCGAGTGACTCTTTCGAGTTTCAGCGCGGCTCCTCTGGTGGTCTCAAGTCCGTACTTCGTCCTCTCAACCCATGACCCAATCTGCTGTTGTTGCCAGGGCAGCGCAAACCCTCACAGATACCGGAGGTATCTCCCATCCTTGGAGCATCCATATCCTGGCAGGTACGGTACCTGTCTGTACCACATGTGCATATACCCTTTAGTTAGGCTCCTTCGATTAGATGTCGCATCGATGCAGTTCTCAACCACGGACGTTCTGGTTTCTGGATCTGCAGTGTGACATCCGGTACCCTTGCCCCACCTTTTTTCGGTTGCTCATCGTCGGTTGGCATGCGCCGCCCATCATTGGGCCATGAGGGACTGGCGGGCTGACGTCTTCAATGACGTTCGGAGCTGACGAAGGGACGTTAGGAATTTCGTTGCCTGCCGTAGGTAGATGATGGCGCTTTCTAAAAAGCCATCAAGATCAACGATGCGTCCCTAGGCGCCCCCAAACCCACGACCGCAAGTGGTGGTCGCGGGATGAGGACGGCACGGAGCATCTCGAAACTCTCGGTAGGCCTCAGCTCTGGGCCGTGCGGGTCAGAAGCACCGAAATCTAAACGGACCCGCCGACTGTAGAGGCCGGGCCCGGGCCCGGGGCAGGGTCTCCGGATCCAACCCGAAATATCAGATGTCTGTCTATAGTCGGTGACCACTCATTCTGTTTCTCCTGCAGATCACAAGCGCCGAGTTCCTAACTTGTAGCTCTCGTCATAGTTCCACCGTCTATGAGATCATGGAGGCACACAAGACCGGCTGACACCTAGGCTGTGAGGCCGCGCAATGATTCAATCACACGACTCCCTTCAGCAGGCAGCGAGTTAAACTGTGAAAGTAAATAACCAGACAATTTACGGTCACGGACTGTTTCATAATTTCACGGTGCCCGACCGGACGTGTTGGAAAACCAACAGCCAAGATACGAAGATAGGGTAGTACAAGGAGCAGGGAAATAGGCCGAATGAGCGCCCAGAGCAGTGATATCGTCAAACAGAGCGTAGTACAGTGGCAACAGCAGTGGTGATGGTCAAAAGTGGTCAATCTGTATGTTCTATATATAGGAGAGCGTTCTACAGTGCTCTCGCGTACCCTTAAATCTCTACACCCGAGCCCCTGAATTATATAGGGCCTTCGGACCCCTATTAGGCCGCTCGGGGACTTTTCGGGTATATAAGGTACGCGGACCTACTAAAATCTTCTAACATACCCCCTTAGCTAAGCCCGCGTAGGAGAAGCTAGAAATAACAGGGTTTGCGATACCTTCTAGTACCTTCTACGTATTTAGTATACTTGTAATATATATTTATAATAATAGTTTAGGGTTAGTTTCTATATTTTAGAGGTTAGAAGATCTTACGAGTCCTATAAGCTAGCTTGCCAGGCTTATAACTATTAGAAAACTAATAGCTAAGATACGAAGATAGGGTAGTACAAGGAGTAGGGAAATAGGCCGAATGAACGCCTAGAGTAGTAATATCGTTAAACAGAGCGTAGTATAGTGGCAACAGCAGTAGTGATGGTCAAAAGTAGTCAATCTGTATTCTGTATGTAGGAGAGCGTTCTATAGTGCTCTCGCGTACCCTTAAATCTCTACACCCGAGCCCCTAAATCATGTGGGGCCTTCGGACCCCCATTAGGCCGCTCGGGCACTTCTCGGGCATATACGCGGACCCACTAAAATCTTCCAACAGGAGTGTCCCCTGACACTGTACCCCTGTTATCCAATGCTTGTATCACTATGTTACTTACTATCCAATACTTATATTATAATTAGCCCTAGTTTTTCCAATAAATCTAGGCCCAGGCTAGGCTCAAGCTAACTAGAGTTAATCGATCTACAGCAATTAGCAGTAGGGTGGGCGTCGTGGCTTTTAATATAAGAGAGTCTATTTCGACTGTAGGTCTGAGCTCTTTCGACTGTAACTCCCATATATAACCCTAACCCCGGGTAAAAAAGGTACA
>MU857288.1:0-11905 GCA_033296705.1 Chaetomidium leptoderma
GGCGCGCCCGCGCGCAAAGTGTGGGGGGGGTGCCTTGGTGATTGCACCACACAGTAGGTAAATTCCATGGCAGAGATCAAGTTCAACGCACCCAACCTTCCGCCTTGGCAGTGGTCGGACCGGCCACTTTTGGGACCCGAGGAGGAGTACAGAATACATTGATCCGGTTTCCTCTTGTAGTCTTCGCTCTCCTGCATTTCACCTGCGCTATTGACCAGTGCAACTTGCACTCCGGTTCTGGTAATCCAAGTCTTTCGCCACTCACAAACAGGAACCAACACTTGAGCAAGGTGCCAACAACCCACAGGTAGGGAGGATGCGAGTCCCTCGGAGGCGTCAAGGCTGAATTTCTTGCAAGATCCCCCAGATAGAACCAAGCCCGCAGTTCGGAATCATGGATCCATCATCTAGCGAATCTGCACACAACGAACCCGAGCATCCCCACGACGCACCACCGGCCGATTTCAGAGCATACGAAGCAAGTCTACCACCAACACAGCAGTGGACCACCGACGGTTACCCCATCGTTGACGGCAAATACCTCAACCTCGACACGGGAGAGGTCCTGACCCACACCGGGCCGTCCATGGGCGGTCCCCCGAATATCACCGTGTATTGGCAGAATCGGTTCAGCACCGGGCGCGGGAACCAGTTCCTCGTCACGACCAGGACCATTTGCAGCACTCGGAGTCTGAGCGAGTACCTTATCCGGATCGGCAATCTCCTGCAGAGGGAGTCGGGCGTCTGCAAGGTGGACTCACTCAATGCGACGCCGTACTCGGTGTATCTTGTTGTCACGTCAGAGGTGTCGCAGGGGGAGTTCAAGCAGGCTCTCCAGGAACATGGTCTTATCTAAGCACAGGAGCTAGAAAACCGGATGTAAGAGGGAAACATGTCTGGACAATACACCCCCCTGGTCAAATTGTCAGCGCGGAACTAGAGGTTCAAGTGTCACGGTCCACTTCATCGACACTGCAATTCTTCCAGTTTCCGCGCAGTTCAAGGGAGCTGGCCTCAGTTGCATCCCATTTCTTACTTTGCCTGACCTTTTTCTCTCTTGTACAGACAACCGACTTCTCAGTATTTGTCCCTCACTATGTCTGTGGGCCCCAATACAACGTACCTCAACCCCCTTCTCAACTCCGATCCACGCTAACCCGATTTGTACGCGGCGTTCACTTGCCGGAGCAATGTGTCGCATAGATGTGTGATTTATCCGCCGGCTAAACGAGACCTTGTTTGGACAATGGCGATGGTTCAACTCATTTCTAGGCTCTCCCTCTGAAGACGTCAATTTCGCCATCCGTGCAATCCCTTTCTGAAGCCCGTCTTGTAAACACGACATAGCGGACCATGGAGCCGAAGAAGCGCGAGGCCGACGAGGAAGAACAGGCGTTTCTATCCCGACCCAGCGAGGATGGCGCAGCCGACTCATCATCAGAAAGTGAGAGGCGTAGCGGCAGCAACCCGCGAGCCAGGCAGGTGGTAAGGTATCTGAGGGTGCTCTTGGAGATGGCGATGGCGGCCACAATAGCCTATCTCCTCATCGCCAAGCCCCTTGTCGTTGCGCGGGAGACGATGCAGAGGACACCAGTACCTCGATGTACGTTTCGTCGATTGCTCCACGGTCCCAGCCCACGCGACTAACTCATTATGCTACCCTGAAGTGCCACGGAAGTTGTACACGTTTCAAGACAACCCCCAATATGTCCGCGGTGACATGTGGTTCAATGAGACGCTCACCCTTCACACTCTCCATAATTGGATCGAGTTGAGTTCGGGTAGGCAGCGACATTGCCCTCCCTAGGGGACAAGAATGTTAAGCGGCTAATCAACGGTCATTTCATTAGGAAGCCGAGGCTACGTGGTGGTTGGCGACCGGAGCGGCTACGACCTGCCGGACCCGTACACGGTGGCCTTGGACCGGTACAACGATGGGCCCGGGTACATGATGACCGTCTTCCACCAGCTTCACTGTCTCTCGTACCTGGCCGAGCACTATCAGCAGGGATATGCCGGTGTCAACCTGACCGAGAAGGTGGCACACCACACGGCGCACTGCTTCAACTATATCCGCCAGGGCATCATGTGCTCCGCCGACACGACGTTGGAGGGGAAGACGGATGCTGGGCCGGGCGAAGGGTCTGTCCACGAGTGTACGGACTACGATGCGTTGCTGAAATGGGCCAACGACAACTCGGCAATGAAATGGCGGAATAGTCTGCTTCCGCTGGACTCCATTCTTTGAGGCGGGTTTGACTGATGTCATAAAAGTTCAAAGTAGATAATAAGCTTACACCATGTTTTTACTTTCCTCTCCAGTCACTCAGCGCTGACTTTTGGTTCCGAACCATGTACTGCCAAATGTCTCCGCCGGAGCCAGTGATACCCTTTTTTTATCAATGACTTTGAGAACGTGGACCTCGCGAAGATCTTCTGTGCTGTCTATTCTAAAGTAAGAGAGATGAGATACAATGCCGCTGTTGTGTGCCCACTACAAATGTGTCGACCAAAACGCCGGCCGAACCCAAGTCTATCCATCCATCTAATTCAACAATATATCATAGCCGTCCCGGTTAATCCGCACCTGATCCCCCCCAAACCCGTACTTTCTCCTGACAAGCTCAAATATGATCAGGCCTGCGCTCGTACTGGGCACCTGGCGGATCGTGTTCCACCAGAAGCCGCGGTACAGCCACCGGCGCATGCTGAGGCCGGCCGCTTGGGCCTCGGCGGCACACTCGGTCCAGGTTATTCGATAGGCGTCGCGGTACGCCTTGAACATGGACGAGTTTGACGAGGTTTCTGCCAACCTCGCCTCACGCCCCATCTTTCTTGCCTGCGCATCCAGGCCCTCCAGTCGCTCCCAGTGCTCCGCCTGGACGTGTGACAGCGGGTGGAGGATGACTTGCTGTGCGAGCGAGGCGCTCATGCCCGCCAACAACAAAAACGCCGGCTCGATGGCGTAGTGCGGGCGAATGATGGCGGGCATCCTGGGGTTCAACAAGCCCGGGCCCTCGTCCAGCCTCCCATCCTTGGAGGTTGGTCTCTTTTGTGCCAGCAGCACAATGGTGTCCTCGTTGAGCGATCCGTAATACCACCGCACAAAGTTGTAGTACCCCTGCGCCTTGACATACTCAAACACGCTGAAGAACACGGCGCTGCCCATGCTATCCTTGAGAAACGACAGCCCCCACCCGGCAAAGATGCCCCTCGGCCCAATCTCCCTCAGCTTCGCCGCGCTAAACGCCCACATACTCTTAGGCCGCCGCTCCCCCCTAGCAGCATCCTTCAAGTGTTCCTTGACCGGGTTCCCACTCCCCGTCATACCAGCCACGCTAGTACTAGTCCCATCCCACCGCGCCTGCACCGCATCCAACGGCGCCGCCACCAGACTCTGAATGGCGCCGGCCAAAAACCCCGCCGCAAACGTCTCGACGGGCGCGGGCGGCGGGTACACGCGGCGCGTCGCCAGCGCGCTTTCCGGGTGCAGCCGGCCCAGCACCTGCAGGTAGCTCGTGTACAGCACGGCGCCCACGCCCACGTTGGCCACCAGCGGCGGCAGCACCTGGTCGGGAACCACGCGCCAGCCGTAGTGCCGCACCGCCGACGCCAGCACCGCCGGCGTGGTGGCGCTCAGGCGCGCGCGCAGCCAGCCGCGGGCTTGGGTGAGTTTGGAGGGGGTTTTCTCTTCTCCATGCTGTCGTGGTGGTGGAGGTGGTGATGATGGTGGTGGTGATGATGGTGCGACCTCGTGCTCGTGCAGGGCGCGTGCATACGCGAGATAGTCGACGCGGGTGCGGAAGAAGGCCTTGACTGGGGCGCGGAAGTAAAAGGCCACTGCCTGGGACGTGAGGGCGCGCACGCCGGCGGCCGAGGCGGCCGTTGCTGCGTTGCTGCTGGGGGCTTTCTCTGGGAGGGGAGCGCCGTCGGGGATGACGGGGAGGAGGGGGCTGCCGAAGCCGATGCCAAGTCTTGAGTTTACACTGGCGGGGTCCTGGTTTGGGATTGAAGGTGTTGGTGATGGTAATGAGGGAGGGGGCCCATGGGGGTTGCTGTCACCTAGGCTGCGGGCGTTGGGAGGCGGCATGGTGCGGGTACATGTTTTGTTGTTTCCCTGCTCCGATACCGACTGGTTTGGTGCTTCGACCGCTGGTCTTCCCCACGTGGGTGGTTGGTGCGTGTTGGTGGTGGTTGCGGCCGCAGTGAAACCTCAAATCCTCACTCAACCCGACCGACCCTAGGCTGCGGTTTTGCGCCGGAATGGAACTAACGTTAGCCGATGTGGGGGTCTTTTCGGGCCAGTGCCGGGCCGCAGCTGATGTCAGGTGCCCTGCGTCTGCGTCCCAACTGCCGTGAACCCCAAGCCATCGAGTTCCGTCAACAGTGAACAAACATCACACCCCCAAAGTCATCGAGTTTGCTCCGTCCGACAACCGGGCCTCCCACTCTGGCCCGCGCAGGCAGCAGCGCCCGGTCGGGTTAGCATTGCTGTCGATGCTCACCGAAGCCCGATTCCGACTTTGTCTCCGCGTGGGGTGGGAATCGTGGGATGCCATTCCATTCTCGGGCCTCCTAGGCCTCCCAGCTCGAGTTGAAATCGCAACTTGAGGATGCATTGTGTCGACACACGCCTTGCCTCGGACTGGCATGTGGCATCCAATTGGGTTCCACAGGCCATATCGTGGCCCGCGAAGAGGCAAGAATAACGCCGCCGTCAGGGGTTAGGGGGCACGGCTTGGCAAAAGGGCGATCACCACTCCCCTCTTCCCCTCACCATTGGTCGACCACGGCAACCTGAATGCGACGTCGGGACTGAGTCTGGGACCTGACTGGTCTTTTGGTCGGCACAGGCACCAGCCATGCGGGCCGTTTTGCGGAGATTGTGCATGAACGACAACTCTGACCTTCCCATTCCACCACAAGCCTTTCCCCGAACACGGCGAATGGCATCAATCTTTTTCACATGCCGCATGATGCCGGCAGCGTGCATTGTCCATATGGTCGTTGGCGGTCAAGTGGCATGGGGCCAACCACCGCCATGATGAACAAGGGGGTGCTCGAGAAGAAGAACCCCGCGGCCATGATATAAGACATTCCTAGTTCCCTCTTGGGGGGTAAAGACAGACAAATACTGTCCCACGCAGAATCGGCACTCTTCTTCACCGCTAGCTCACCGCTCACCACTCACCACTCGCCATGACAAGACTCAACCTCGCGACCCTGCTCCTCGCAGCAGTGGCACCGGCCACCCTCGCCGCGCCCTCTTCCCTCCTCCCGCGCGCCGCTACACCCCCCACGGCTCTCCCACAGCGTGCCACCGCCAACGATTTACGCTGGCAACCGTCCCTCGACTTTGACACGGACGGGTGCTACAACGTGCCTGCCATCGACGCCCAGGGCAACATTGTCCAGGGCCTCCCGCACCAGTTCACGGGCCTGTCCAGCAACTGCCGCGACCTATCCGACTTGGACAACAACAACGTCTACTCGCGCCAGCGCTGCAACAACGGCTGGTGCATCTACCTGTACGGCTACTACTTTGAGAAGGACGTGAGCATCGCCAACTTTTTGGACACGGGCCACACGCACGACTGGGAGCACATCGCCGTGTGGGTGAGCGAGGCGACGGGGCGGGTCGAGTACGTCGGCGCGTCGCAGCACGGCAAGTACGAGATCAAGCCGGCCAGCCAGGTCCGCTTCGACGGCGACCACCCCAAGATGGTCTACCACAAGGACGGCGCCAGCACCCACTGCTTCCGCTTCGCCAACGCCGGCGACGACTCTATCGAGAACGCCAAGGGCGTGTGGTTCCGCGGCGCCCTCGTGTCGTACAATGGCTTTCCCTCGACGGGGCTGCGCGACCAGCTGTTTGCCCATGACTTTGGCTCCGCCACGATTGATTTCAAGGATGCCACCTTTGCGGGCGCCATTGGCAGGGCGAAGCCGGCGGCTGTGACGTTTGATGCGGGCTTGGATGTTGGGTCGCCGGGGACTCCTTGAGGAGTTGAGTTTTTGAAAATGTCTATAGGAACTGGAACCAACCTCTAAATTAGCATCTACATCAAGTTGTCAGCATTGTTCTTGGTCTTGTCGCTCTTCCTGTTGTCCCTATCGATATCCCTATTACGGCTGTATATAAAGTCCGAAACGTCAGGCATCATATATCCAGGTACCCTTCCCCTCCTGTCGATAGGAATGAGCCTTGACAGTACGAATATCACCGATAAATGGAACGCAACGACACTTTTCTGCTACACCACAATCGGCAAGTTCGGCACAGTGATCAAGTAAGGGGTACAGCGAGAAAAGCCAAGATGAGCATTTCAGGGCGAATGAAAAGGGTATCAATGACGGGTGGCTAGGTACCTACTATTGATTACAAGGCTGGCGTTTACCCGTCAAGTGCCAGTCTTTCGGAGACGGTTTGCTCGTTCCGTTTGCAACAGACGATTATCGGGGGGAAAATCGCTTTTCATTGACACAAGCCCGGCCAGTCCACGGTATAATAAACATTCTTCACAGCCCGCCACCAGGCAACAGAGACCGCCTCTTCCAGCCGTGAAAAGTAACTCCGCAGTCTATCCATACAGCACCTTCAATTCATGACCACCAGTCTTAGGCTGAGCAAGAGAAGACCTACCCAAGCGTTGTTGCGCCCCAGTCCAGACTCCACGATCCGGGCTGAGACGCGGCCCCGAGTTCCGACCCCTTTCCTCACCTACGACAACAAGCCCCATGCCCAGCAGACGGGCCTGGATTCGTACAGAATATAGCTCGGTCGACCAGCGCCCGGCGGCAACAACAGCTCTTGGCTACCGTGATAAGCTTGGCCCCCTCGTAGCGCCGAACCCATCCTCATCCTGCTTGGCGATCGGCAACGGCGTAATGCCCGGAATTGGAACCATGGAAGGGCCGGTACCGAGCGAAACCGACCCAGTGCCCGGGTTGCAACGCAGGCGTCCCGAACCACACCCTCTCATTCGCCACTTACACTGGGGTGCCAAGCTGTTTCGTCTTTGCACACGCCCTAATTTTCCCCAGTCTGTCCCCAAAAGGGCAACATCGGGAGGAGAAGCCGCATGTAACGCTGACTTTCCCCGAGATTCACGCAAACACAACCGTCAACAGCCTTCGGCACATCGGCGTAGCGGCATTATCAACAGTCCTTGCGGGATGAACAAACCCCACTGAGCCAGACCGGCATCTTAAAACCGGGTTGTGCATGCCATATTCATCTCTACTCCCGGCCGCCGAGCAACCCTCCATCTCGGCACCAAGGCGTGGCATGTACATAGAAATTCCATCCACAAATGAGGATCCCCAGGCCATCACGCGTCCCACACTGCAACGTGAACCTGCATGACATGCCCTGATTGATGGAGCCTCGTCGGAAGGGCAGGGGTGTGTTCAGGGGCGCCATGGATGGAAGGGAATCGAACCGGGAGATCAACAAAGTATAAAGCCCCGTCTGAGTTCCATCATCCTGGAGATCATCTGCACCCCCGTCGTTGATCATCCGTCAAGTTACACGCAAGGATTCCTTCTTCCAACCTTTTAGCCAAACAAGATGAAGTTGACCTCGTCCGTTGCCCTGCTGGCGGCTGTCGGCGCCCAAGCCCACTGTAAGGCGTCATGATGTTCATTTTTGCAGAGCCCCCCACTGACTTCGACCAAAGACACATTCCCCAAGACCTCGGTCAACGGCCAGCTTTCCGCCGAGTGGGAGACGATCCGGATCACCGAGAACCATTATTCCCACGGCCCCGTCAGCGATGTCTCGTCCTCGGCCATGACCTGCTACCAGCGGGACGTCGGCACCGGCGCCCCCAAGACGGTCTCTGTCCAGGCCGGCGGCACCGTTAGCTTCACCGTCGACACGGTCGTCGGCCACCCGGGGCCGCTCCACTTCTACATGGCCAAGGTGCCCTCGGGCAAGACCGCCGCGACCTTTGACGGCAAGGGTGCCGTCTGGTTCAAGATCTACCAGGACGGCCCGTCCGGTCTCGGGACAGGAACGCTCACATGGCCCAGCGATGGTTCGTGGCTCCCCCCCTCTCCCTCTTTCCCCTCTCTTCCCCCCCACTCCTCACAAACCATACCCCCCTGTCCCCGACCTAACCAATCTTGCGTCGACAGGCAAAACCTCGGTGGGCGTCAAGATCCCCTCGTGCGTCGCCAACGGCGAGTACCTGCTCCGCGTCGAGCACATCGCGCTGCACAGCGCCGGCAGCGTGGGCGGTGCGCAGCTGTACATCTCGTGCGCCCAGATCAGCGTCACGGGCGGCTCCGGCACGCTCAACACGGGCTCGCTGGTCTCGTTCCCCGGCGCCTACAAGGCCACGGACCCGGGCATCCTGTTCCAGCTCTACTGGCCCACGCCGACCAGCTACATTAACCCCGGCCCGGCGGTTGTCAAGTGCTAGGTTAGATTGCGTGGGTGTTGAGTAAAGGTGAGGGGGGTTGACTTGGTTAGTTTCTACTACATTCAGTTGTAAATAGTTTTTATCGCCGGTACATATCAATTTAGGCAGACCCCTTGGATCAACTCTGGCGGCCTGGCTCTAACACAACTGCCCCCACGCTCTCTTGTACTTACCACGGCGTGGTAGTCGTGCAGATGGTTGGCGTCAATCGTCTCCATACCAATCTGCCTCTTGCTCAGTCGTAGCGTCCTTAACACCGTTTAATCCCAATTTCCAGGACGTTCGTAGACTATAGTACTAGAACGATGGATCATGTGTCTACCTAAGTAATGGACGCAGTTGTTCCGTCGCCGGCGCCGGCCATTGCGAAGATGACGGGAAAGACTGCCACGAAAGAGCCACGAACGACAGCTACGAAAGACAGCCACTCCTTGAAAACCCCCCATCCCCCCGATTTGCATTGATTTGGCGAGTCGTCGCATTGCATTCCGGGTCGTTAGGAAACCTTGCATAATATTTAGTACAAGCCTCGCACCCAAATCTTGTGCACTGCACCACGGGCCACCACCACAACAACGGCAACTGTTAGCACCTGGGGGCAGCTCCCTCACGGGGTGGCCATGGACAAGCCCACCCACACTTCCCGCGCTTGTCCACGCACACCCACCCCGGCAATGTTGCAAGTGCGCGCTCTCCCTCCAGTCCTTGACACTTCCCCGCGGAGTTCTGGAAACGGAAAATGCAGATTGTGGCAGACGCGATCTCGATTGCCTCCCGGCCGCCAAGCAATTGAGAACGAATGATGGCCCTCCGGAGAGGATGGCCACGTGCCTGACGTGACGTGACCCCTTTCCCCCCCGGCCGGCATTGCTGCAGCCGGCCGGGGAGCCACGCAAAAGGTTGTCTCGCTCTCGGCCACCCCGACCTTCAGGGAGTCAGGTCCCGGATTAATCAACCGATAAACGTGGCCTCGCGACGTTTGCTTCAAGCCGGCTCGGTGCAGGAGCAGTTTTGTTTGGTTCAGGTGACCAAGACCCAGATGTTGTGAGGTGAGCTCAGATTTCCAATCCATCCGGGCCAGTGTCTCGTGTTCTCCCTGAGTCCTTTGTCGTGTAATATTGGATGTGCAACCGAAGCCTTGACCAATCGACACCTCGTTGTTTTCGGCCTAGGCCATTTGCCACATGGGAAGCCGGTTGATCGCGTCAGCGACTGTCTGGGCCACGACACCCGGCGAGCCCGTCCCGTCCCATCAGATTCAGCCCGTCCAGGCCGGCCCGCGGCGTCTCCATCCTCCCGTGTATTACCTCAAGTGATATCATTCCTCAGATTGACCATTGAGATTTCGTCGTGGGCCTGCTCAAATATTATGTTTCGGGAATTCAATCCGTTTGCCTGGTCGGGAATTTATGTGTCCGTTCCTATTGAGAACTTGGTGAAAATGCTGTTCTCGTGGTTCAATTGGCTGGTGTATCTAGCTGAAATCGAAGGGGCGGTGTTTGCCGGGACTCACCGTCTCAGTTGTCTCAGTTGTCTCAGTTGTCTCAGTTGTCTCAGTTGTCTCAGTTTCCAGTCCCGTTTCTTTTGTCGCCTTCTCGTTGTGGGTCCACGTCTTTTCTTGGCTGTGTTTGAGGCCGATACTCAACAGGGAACCCGTCATATACAGTCCGACTGAGTCCAGAAAGACACGGCTCAGATTTGACGAGCACCATGCGAGAGAGCTGAGAGCAATTGCCAGTGAGACATGCATATGCAACAACCCTGGCTCTGAGCCTCAGGCGCTCTCCCGTCCCCGCCACAGCTAACATGTTTTTTATTCCATCAGCAGCCGCCGCTTCAGAGTTGATCTGCACTGGTGGGCATGAACTGCGGCGGGCGGGTCGGCCTATTCCCATCAACGCTGAGCAATTGGTCGCTTCTTCCTTGTTTTTGAGATCATTGGAACACTCAATCCACTTTATGCTGCCGACATGTACATAGGTAAACAGGCGTCACGGTTCCCAACTTCAGCGTTGTTTCACCCGCCGATATCTCCCAGTAACCACTTGGGCTGTGTCTTTGGTCCTGCGCATGTGGGATGTGGGTGGGTAGTGAACGGGGGGCGGGCGTAAAAGTTAAGCAGTTTGGAGACTTTGGACCGTGGCTGAGCGTTGAACGTTGAAGAAGGATCAAGTTGAACGCGGGACAAAGGAGGACGGAAAATGCCCCAAAATACCGACATTTTTTTCAAACCATTGTTAATTAATAGGTACAGTAAAAGGCGAATTGGGTGTCGCTAGTTTTTTAGTTAACTTTTTCAAGGACTGCGGGTCAGCCTGTGGCTTGTGTGGCTTTACGGGATACAACTGTAGCAGGGAAGTACTCAGGGAGTAATACCTAACAATCCTCGGCGCACGGGTCTTCAGCCATTTTTGGCACTTACACCGTCCGCACTTTGGCCCCCCTGAATCCCTGTCTTGCACTGTTATAACTACACGTCTCCTGTTGACGGCACGACTGACCAACACCGCTGGTCACATGACACGACACGTGGCGCAGGGACTGGATGCGGCTGTTGCCCTCTCCGGATTGCCCGCGCTTGCGCGCACACCCTTTTCTCCTCCATAGTAAATTGTCTTTTCGTCATTGCAACACCTGTGCCAGGGCCATTCCCGGCTTCCCAGTGAACGCCGTGACATCGCCCCGTTTGCTTGATATCCGTCTGCTGTCATCACTCATCACCCCCCGCACCTCAAATGAAGGATGTTAGTAATCCAGCTGATAGCGTTCGCAAGTCGAGTATTATTTTGCATTCATTCGGGTTGTAAGGGTCACAGCGTGTATATTGCAACGGACTATGGACGACTCTACGAGTATACTAAACTTGAGGAAAAAGAACAGGAAAAAGAAGGAAGTTCCTACAGCAGGGGCTCAGCCTTTAAGTATCCAGAGGGAGACTGCTGACGCCCAGGTGCTTCACGTGAATACGAGGTCAGAGCGGGCATGTGAAGATGGGTCAGAACGGAGTGGTTCTGGTTCAGGGTTGCCGAGGCCCTCATATTGGGCTCAGCCCGTCACAGAAAGAAAAGAAGTCCCACAAAGCCATGTCCTTGCACAATCTGTTATCCCTCTCCACAGCACTCTGCATTGTGTTGCGTCATCATTGCGAAAGAACGACAAGCCGAGAGTCAGACGAGAACCAAAGAACATTCACGAAGCAGTTAATCCATAGTATAAAATTGCCCTAGCCCCTACGACCCGCATAAGGGCAGAGAGATACGAAAAAAAATTAATTAATGACTTCAACTAACTAACATTATACTCTAGCTTTATCTTGATCTGCTGATTCCAATATATAGGCGAGCCACTACTGCGACGCGAGACGCGAGGGGTGGTCTTCGGCGAGGGTTTTGGCCTTAATGGCGATGACCTGCTCGAGCAGCGCGACAGCCTCTTTGACCTGGCCGTTGGCTCGGTAGGCTCCTGCGAGCTCGTGCTGC
>MU857289.1:0-11880 GCA_033296705.1 Chaetomidium leptoderma
GGTGCAACCCTAACCCTACTCTATCTATGACCTGTCACGGTCAGATCCGTGACACCTTAATCCTATTCAATTCTGTCTTCTAGGAGGAGAAAACCTCCTGAGTTCGGCCGTCTGGGACAGTCATCTGCCCAGGCCACTAATTTCGGCTAAATGGGCCAGTTGCCACCCCCTGATCTTAGCCATGTTCTAACAAAGGGCTCCTTCTAACAAAGGGCTCCTGTCCTAAGCACCGTCGGCGCCTGCCCCGCGCGGACTGATATGCCTTCCGTCAGTGAGACGCGTTCTAGGAAGCAACCCAAATCGTTCTGTAGACTAGTCGCGTGGTGGACAGCGTTAGCACGGAACTATCGAAGCAGCAGCGCGCTCCTTGGTAAAATGCTTCGGGTCACATCTTCTTCGTTTTTTGGTTGTGCCCGTACAATGTATGCATTGCCCTAAGGAGCTACGGCCGGCGAAATATAGTAAGGCTCATCATGAACCGTGCTCGCTTGACTACCGAACACGTTACATTCGGAGACCCTGTTTGGACGCGTTTGCGCCCAAGGAAGTTCGTTGCGGCCCATTTCTCTGGCGGGGTAATGGTGCGGGGCGGATCAACTGATTGCGTACGCGATAGATGGTCGGAAAAATCGCCGAGGTTGTCATGTGACACCGGCAGGATATGGGTAGCGTGCAAATGCTGGAGCAAGCATTGTGGAGTTACGGATGGGTTATGGCGACGTTCGGTATCAAAGAGATGAGCTTCAAAGTCGAGACTGACGCGCTCTGACCCCTTCGAGAGGTTTTTTTGGAGGGGCAAGCCGATAAAGCTGTCCTGCAAGTGACCAGCCCCTGGCCCGCCGGCGCCATTATCTGGGGTTGCGCTTGCCTTCGCCATTCCAGGTATAGTGTACGGGGCTCATGTAGGCGTATCCGTATAGTCCCTAGACCGGCCAGAGGCAGGGTGCCAGGCCAGGCCCTACAACCACTCTCTCGGCTCACCCTGACGCTGATTCAGGCACCATGCCTATGGGCCGGCCTTGCTGAGATCTGCAGCCTCTCCTTGCGAAACCACTGTGCTCGCAGCGGCACAACTTCAAGGTACCCGCGGAGCACACAAGAGTCCCGGGAGTCTCAAGGGAGCTGCTGATGCAACACACGGTTGCGTTTCAAGTATGAAGGTTGTTCCTGCCAGCCTCTTTACTACCCAACTAAGGCATCTAGGGAGGTATATGAAGGGTGTCCCAGCCAGCCCCTGTGCCAGCAAACCAAGACAGAAACCAAGACAGAAACCAAAACAGAAGATCAAAACAAAAGACCAAGACAAACACCTAATAAACCCAACCCCATCACCTACCTCCCGATCCAGCCGAGAGTCGCCTGCCACCTCTTATTAAGCCGGGGTGAGATAGATCTCTTCCTTCGTCTTGCCCGACTTGGACGAAACCGTCTTGAGGACGAAAAACTTCTTCTTGGAATCAGAGTAGTGCAGCGGATACTCCTTCTTGGGGTCGCTCTGGGACACATTCCTGATGTAATAGCCGCCGTTGGTCTTGTCCGACTTGACGCTGATGGAGCTGCCCTTGCCACCCAGCTTGACCTTTGATGGTGGTTTCGGCGTCTTTTGGGCCGGCGCCGAGCCCTGACTGTCCGCGGGGGGCTGCTGTGTGTCGTACGCAGTGGTACGCGGCTGCGCGGATGCGGAGGAATAGTCGCCGCCGCCGCCGCGGCTTACGGGGCGGGTGGTGTATTCGCCGCTGCCGCCGCTGCCGCCGCTGCCGGAAGAGGAAGGCCTCTGCGCTGCTTCGTAGGCGGTGAGTTCGTTATAGTCGTCAATGTTTGCGATGCGCCGCTTGCCCTTATAGAGACCCTTGGCAATGGCGTACAGCGCAGCCGCCCTCTTGGACTTGTGATCCTTGCTTGTTGAGGGTTCTGGGGGGGAGGCGAAGGCGTTCCCCTGCGAGTCGAAGCAAAAGTACCGGCCGTCCGGATTGCCGTACGCATTCACAATGACACGCTCGAGGACGAGGATGGACTTACCTTTCTTCTTAGGGTCCGGCCTGGGGACCTGGCCGATGTATACCGGATGGCCCTCTTCATCCGTCTCCCCCTTGCCAGCGCGATGGATGGCCGCCAAGACGTTACGAGGGGACAGCTTCGGCCTCGCTGAGCCCATGCTGAGCTGGCCCATCTGCTGGCAGAGGTCGTACGAGTAATAACCGCCGCTGTGGTTCGAGTGTGTTGTGTTGTGGCCGCCGCCGGTATTGCCCTGGCCGAACTGAGCACCGCCAGAACCTCCCTGAAAAGGCGCTGGGTATCCTGAATAGCCACCCTGCCCGCCCTGCCCAGGGGGCGCCTGCCCGGGCCCGCCCTGCCCGCGGCCCGCGCCGGCGCCAGAACCGCCGGCCGCTTGGTTCGCTTTGGCGGCTTCCTGGGCCTCTTGATGGAGCTTTCCTGGTGTGCAGTACTCCACTCCCTCAAGCTCCAGGACCACTATGCACGGGGGAATCTTGGGGTTCTGCGAATCATGGCCATCGCAGGGCAGTTGCAGCTCATCCCTCCGATATATTGGGTTCTTGTAGCTTCGGGTGCCCCAAATAGCAGCCCGCATTTTGCCCAGCCGCGCGTTGGTCGCTGGGTCAATTTGAATGTGCCCGCCCGAGGTCGTGGGACCAAAAAATATCTTTTCGGGGCTGTTGTTGGGGAGGTTCGTGTTGTATCGCTCGAACCCGTACCAGCACACATCTTCGCAGTGAATGCGGTTTGGCGGGGCATCGCCGATGGCGTACCACCACACGGGTGCCCGCACTGACGCGATGCTCCTGCGCGTCATCTCCTCGGCTCTCTTCCCCCTGCCAATCGTTCCAAAATAAATGACACCCCCGCCAGGCCGCCGGACATGGAGCGCCATTACTAGACATGCCATGTCCTTCGGCTGTGGGTTGGTTGTGACGAAACCGTTGAACCCTTCGTGGTTGACGAGCCAGTTGAAGGCTCCCCTGGCTTCCTCCTGGAGCACCGCCCATGGAATGTGCGTGGCGTACTTGCCGTTGAACACTTTTCTCATAACCCATACTGAGTTGTCTTTCGTGTCCACGTCGTCGTGACGTATCCGGACCAGCGGGATCTCGTAGTCCTCCTCCATGTCGATCAACGAGCTTGGTGGCGGGCGCTTTGATAGAGGCAGGAGGTATGCGAGTTGCACTTGTCCAGCAAGTGCTCACAAACGGCGAGTGCGTTCAAGGTGGCGTGAAGGGGAGGAGAGGAGAGGAGAGGATGCGATATCAAGCGAATTACAAGGTGAACTCCGTCGTCAATGTCTCGGCCTGCGAGAAGAAGAAGAAGAAGAAGAAGTGGCAGGATGAGAGAGAACGATGTGCTGGTGTAGAACATGGTGGATGAGACGGCAGAATGAGCCGGCTTTATAACTTAGTCTGTCCTCCAACACCACGAAAAGGGCCTCGCTACTTCGTACCTGGTACGCTGCCAGTAGATAGGTAGCCTCCTGTTCCCGGCCCGGGCCAACACTTGTCTGCCCTAGATCGTCTCAAACTAAGGTGGGGACGGTCTCGGCCTTGAGCTAGGCGAGCCCGAGGGCCACTCGCGTCCGACCCGTGGCACAGCGGTTGCTTGGGTCTGCAACGAGTCTGTGGCCCAACAGGCCGCTACGCCACCACTAGCAAAGGTCGGGTGTGCTCCGAGGTGAGCTCCGAGACGAGGCGGATACCAGTAGTGTAGGGGAAGCTACCTACCTACCTTAATGAGCCACGGGCTATAGGTACTTGAAGTTTCTCATACCACCGGACGGAGAGAGGGACTCTGACGGTCCAGGCTTCTGATGATGTATGTTGTTGGATGCGGTGCCTGATAAGCCGCGCGTGGGTCGTTGGAGAGCCGTATCGTCAGAACCGCCCTGTCGGATACGTGCAGGCTCACACCGTTGCAGGTGGTGTTGCCCACAAGCACAAGGCGAGTGGGCTGGGCTGGCATCGCCAGAGGCTGGAGTGGCGGGGAGGCCCATGCTGGTGCAATGGTGCGGCTTGAGCAACCGAGTGAGTGGACCAAGCCCGTCACAGATGTGACTCTGGGCCGTTGGCCGCAAAGGCGTGGGCGCGGCACCGTGGCCCGGCGGTGGCCCTGGTCTCGGCCGGCGCGGCGTCGCCCCAAGGCTGAAGCGGTCGCTTGTGAAACTGAGGGATCCAGCATGAGGGCCAGTCAAGATGGTCGAGAACCAGTGGCGCCAACAAACAAAAGGGCAACACTCCCTTATGTAATAGCTAGATCCCATCTTGTGCAGGCGCCTTCGCCGCCTCTCAGCGACTGGAGTGCCCGGTGATCAGATGGCGATCGGGAGATCAGACCGAGACGGGCTTCTGGTGGATTGTCCTCTGCTGCGACGTAGTTAAGGTACGGACCAATTATCCCGGGGGCAAACTTCCTAAGCGTCTGGGAATCGGGATATAATAATAAAAGAAAACGTACCTTGATTTCTTCTTCCCACGGAGTGACCGAGGTGATGGAACCTGGAATGCAGCTGGCCCACGCCAACCCCAGCTTCCGAACGGTTTCAACGCGCGCCGGAAACCAGCTTTTTCCAGTCCGTTCTGGTGCATCGCACACCCTCGCCCAGCCGACCCGACAGCAGCCCCAAGCGACCTGGATCCACTTACGAACCTCGAACTTTTCAACCAGCCAACAAACAACGGCACCTTCACCACCTGCGCCGTCGGTGCCGCAATCCTTTTCGCGACACACAGCCACGCCTCCTCCGAAACTGCGGTGTCTACCTACCTACCAGGTAAGCAAGCAACCAAACCACCCCTCCCCCAAAAATGGTGGATTCGCCGGCGCCTCCTCTTCTGCGCCTGCCCCCTTCAGTTCGACACCGCATCTATCTCTATCTCGGCGTGGCCCGTTGGGACCGTTTCCCGCTGGTGTTCGACCTCGACGGCCCCCTCGACCCGTCCAAACAGATTGCCTTTCATGGCCTGTTGCTATCATGCCGATCCCTCTACATCGAGGCCTCGGCCTTAATGTTCTCCGCCAACCGATTCGTCATCCACTACAGCCACAAGCGGTCGCTTCAGCCGCTCCGGAACCTCACTCCCTCGTCCCTTGCATCGCTGGCCAGTCTCAAAATTGTGCTCAACCAAGCCTCGTGTCATGACCGGCGGGAACAAGAGTCGTCCGGTAAATGCTGTGAAGGGACAGGCTGGATGGGCCGGTTCGGGCCTCGTTGCTGCAGAGATTACGCTACCCATCACGATGGCCCGCTAGGAGGCTCCCACTCTGGAGCTGGGCTGGTGCTTGACGAATGGCACCGGACAGCAGAATACTTGGCCCCAAGGATGCGCTCCCGGACTCTCGAGCTCTCCTTGGTGTGCGACCTTGACGAGCGAGAGGCCGGCTTGGCGACAAAGGTTGTTGCGCTACTCTCTCTCTTTCCAGAGCTTAGGGAGTGCCACATTAGGCTCTGCAGGAGTCCAAACGCGAAAATCGCCCAAGTTGCGCAGCACGCTGCGCAGCAAGCCTGCCACAGGCTGGAACCTCATTCGCCGCCGGCACCTTCGTCCAGCTCTCCTCGCCTCCTCCAGCTCCCACGAGAACTCCGCCACCAGATCCTCGAATACACCGACTTGGTCACCCCTTGGAGGGAGATCATGTGGACCAGGCTGGAACGCGGCTATCACTATCCCCCAGGGGGGTGTTCTGGAGATGGGTTCGCGTTTTGCCCTCCCTCACGCCACCACGGATGCCAATTTTCGGGGTGCCATCACCAGAAATGCATCAATTATGACGTCTACTCGTCGTACCACGACTCGGTCGGCTGCTTCTGCCGCCTACGACATGCAGCCTTCTCGTCGACCTGCCGCTGCTGGGCCCCGCCCACGCCCTTGTTCCTCGTCTGCCGCACCCTGGCCGAGGATGCGCGATTCGTCTTCTTCTCCCTGAATCGCTTCGTCGTAAGCGATGCCCTAGGCTCGCTCAACCCTTATCAAGCCTTCAATTTTGAGAGCGAGGAGCCGTTCGAACTTGCCGATGGCGCGAGCTTCGTTGAGGCGTGGCGGCGCGCCCTGGGCGCGCCTCCTCCCACGCCGCCTCGTCCATCCGCCTACCCGGCTCAGCGCTTTGCAGCAAGCCAGTTTCTGAGGGACATCGTTCCCGCCAACTGCCTACGGCACCTCCGCTCGCTCGAGTTCGTCTTTCCACCGTACAATGGGCAGTGCTGGCCACAGGACGGGCATCCCGCCCTGCTGGACTGGGCCGACACACTCAGCTGGGCCAAAACCAGGCTCGCCGTTCCCATCCTTACGCTCAGGCTGACGATGGCCGGCTCGAGACAGTGGCCCCCTCAACCCCCGGACGAGCGTCAAGAACTTAGCCAGGAGCAAGGGGACCAGGTGTTGGCCGGATACCGCCGCATCTTGAGCCCGCTGGCTTGCCTCCGCGAGCACGGCCTCGCCCACTTCTACGCGGATTTTGTGTCCCCTTGGAAGTGGAGGAACTGGATGGATAACGCGCCTCCCGAGGAGCAGAATCCCGAGGCTGGTTGGCAGTGGGTATTGTCGAGCCAAGATGCCATGAACGAAGAGGCCGAGCGTTTTGTGCTGGGAGACCGATACGGGCAGTTGTCGTCACGCAAGGAAACGCGGGAGCAGGACAGGGAATGGCAGTTCGAGTTCTCGTGCGAGTATTAGCATCCTACCTTGGGTGTTAGGGAGAGGGGATGGGAAATCATGGCAGTATGATTGCACTCTGGCTGAGGTGGTTTCTTGTTTGGGTTTGGGAGGCAGGCATGGCGATGGGTGGGGATCTGCGGTGTGTTACAGTGACGGAACAGTGGCAGCCAGCAGTGCAGTGGAAGGCTTTTGAGTGCCTTGCACCTTGGGATCTGCCATTGACACTGCTGGGCGACCTGCCAGATGTAATCCAACAGAAGATATTATGGGGACCTAATTATGGTATTTCTCAGTCACAACCCATAATCGAAATTTCAGATGCGGTTTCTGCGCCGAGATTGGATGAGAAACGACGAGTTCGAGTCGGTTTGTGATCCAGGCAGGTGCGATGCGTTCACAGCCTGAGCCTGAAACTGACTCAGATCGGGCTTTGTTGCGCCTTCCACTTGCGTGTTGGATTCCTGCAGCGAAACCTGGAACATTTGGGGCAGCTCAGTTACCTTACCTATCGACCCTCCAGGTTGGTTGCCTCGAGGGAGAGGCCTGAACACCAACGCGCTTCGATCTCCGCCCACTCGCCGTCCTCTGTCAGCATTGTCTCGACCAACGAAGCGTCTCCCACTTGCGATTCAAAGGGATTATTCGGTGCCAGATACACTGCTCAATGACACAATCGTCCTGATAGCCTGAAACACAATGGGACTGGGAATCTGCTGCTCTTTTCCTGGTCGCCGGAGAGTTGGGCGTCGGGCAACGCCATCTGCAAGACGAGCGACTCGTCTCAGACACGCACCACACACACCAGAATCGATATCTCCCTCCCCTTCCATTGGCGCCCTCCCATCTGTCGCGCTCTCTCCCTTATCGCCTTCTCCATTTGCATCATCGCTTTGGCCCCGTCTTCTGTCGTGCCATCACCAACGTCCTCGCCCGAACGCCGCATTCCGGCATCTCCAGCGTTCCGTCGACCCTCCTCAACTGCGCTGCCCTCTCCGCTATTTCTCGCGCGCGATACCTCGCGATTCTCGTCACTCGAAACGGTCCCCCTTGGCCGTAGCAGTCCCGTACCCACACAGCACCGAGCCAGCGCCCTGGCCGCCCGCGACATCTGGGAAGAAGCGTACAACGAGGTTAGGAACGACGAGACACTGAGACCTCTGGTGAAGAACTACGAAGAGCTCTATAGCGCCATCGTAGTTGGTAGTAGGTTTAGCTCCCGCAGGTCGTCACGCGTCCAAAAGGTGCCCCCGAGCGACGACGACGAGGAGTAGTATCTCTGCCCTCGCAAGGACCAATTCGTTCGGTTAGGATAGGAATATTTAGAACTCGCGAGAAGGGATGTAGCGGACTAAGGCATTGTTTCTACTACTATTTAGTTCATCCAAAAGACTAGGGACGCTATCGGCCTTACACTCGCTTCCTCTCTACCTACATTATTAGTATAGACTAGCATTTGCACTATTGTCTTACCAGCAAGGCCTCTACCTACGCTTATCATTACTATTTCTAGTACTAACTTGTGTAGATCATTATAAACTATTATCACGGTGCAGGCGATGGGCATAGTGATGGGTAACCCTGTGATATACGTGGTTGCTTGCAGAGCCAAGATGGTGGGTTCGGTAGCGCGGGGGAAACACCCTACGCGCCGAGCACAGACCACCCAGGGTCCTACAGCCCTAACCCTAGTCTACATGGAATATATTACGGTCAGACCCGTGACACTACCCTCCCTTCAAAACAAGCCCCCTGGCTTCAAATTCTGGATGCTCGTATCCAGAGCCATCCTTCTAGGCCGTTCGCTATAGCGCCGCGGCTCCCCAGCTGCATACGCGTGTACCGGTTTCCTTTCCTCTACCTACCTCTCCTCCGCCCGTGCCCTCCGCGATACCTATGTCGGTAGTCCGGGCTTGTCGGGGTTGGTATTGTGGAACGCCCAGATAGTATCGTCGTAGCCGTGTAGATCCGTTGCCGGTTGCCAAGTAGGCTGCTTATAGCCTTCCCACTTGACGAGATACTGCTAGCGGCCGTTATCTGCTTTACTGTAATCTAGTAGGTGCTCGAAACGCCACTCCACTACCTCCACGCCGTCGTCTTCGCGCGTGATCTCCCTGCCGTGGTTTGCCATGACGTCCCCCTATGTGTCGGTTTGGCCGACGATGCCCTCGTCGCTACGGTACGGTCGAACTAGGGATACGTGGAAAGTATTGAAGATCCATTCAGAAACATCCAGCGGTACGGCTAGACAAGGAGTAGATACTAGACGGAGGACACCGGAAACAACAGCGTTGAACGACGTCATGGCATATTTCCGAACTCATAAGTGATACTTCCTTGGCTTCTCGTTCGTTTTCCTAGGACCGGGGAGAAAGAGTAAATAAATACCGCGGGGGAAACCGGAGATCTTCCTCATGCCCAATCCTACTCTACCAAACCACATCCGGTATTACGGTAAAGGAGTCATCCTCAGGCAGCTCGCGGTCGCCTCGTTGCAAACTACATTCCCCACAATGTAGTCCGTATAATACACTATACGTACGTAAGCCCACGTATCCCGACTAATCAGTTGGTCCAGAAGCATGTAGCCCTATAGGGTTTGGGGGCGGTCCCCGCTCTATGGTACTCAAGACAATTGGCGTGCTCGGCGTACTGCTCGCGTGGACGGGCAGAGGCGGACCGTCTCGGTACAAGACGGGAATAAGATGACGGCGAGCGGGCGATTGAACTGGGGCACGGAGATACTGGGGCAGCAAGGGGGAATGCCCAGGAATACCAATAAGTGAATTATAAGTCTCCACGGGTAAGGCGGCCACTTTCTGGACGCGTAACTCTCTTTTGTCCTGATCGGTTATATTACGGATATGTAGGTAGGACTTTGGGGAGCTTCCTATCCTGGTAGCCTGATTGCTTCTTATTGCCCGTCTTTTAGCCTGATTCCTAGTTTCCCCCTCCTTTCTCCTACCATTACCTACTTACTTGCCTACTTTCCCCTGCGTCCGTGATATCCCGTACTTGTCCTAGGCACACACACATACACGCACACACACACACACACATCTCGACTTGCACCCTTCGGTAACTAGTCCCGGTCACACTTGGTGGTGGCAGTGCAAAACCGTCTCACCCAACAACCATCGTTTGGAGACACTACCGACCCCCGTTGGTCAGAGCTTATAGAGTACGGATCGAGAGTCTCTACTTGGTCGGATCGGATCGGTACCAAATCGTATAACACGTATCCAACTAGCCTTACTTAAGCACCCGTCTATATGTACTTCCCTACGCCGATAGACGCTTCTAACCGCGCGCTTGCTCCGCCCCAGCTCAAGGCTGGACCCGTCAGGGCCTACTCGAGCCCTATAGAGGGGATACCCTAGTCGCCGGATAGCGTGGTATACCTGAAGTCCCTAAATACCCCTTGACAGTTAACTACCTAGACTAATAACTATCACGGATATACCAATAAGTGGGTCTCTAGGGACGCGGGGTACGGGGCGCCCCACGCTAGTCGCTAAATGAACTAATCTAGGGGACCGAGAGGGTAATTAGTGAACTTAGTTGTCGGACCGGCACTAAGTATACTAAGTACCCTTGATAAGCTACTAATCAAGATGCTCGGTTAGGCTAGAAGTAATTAGTATAACTAGTATTTAGGAGGATACTAAGTATACTAAGTACCTATAAATTATCTAGTATATAGTTACTCGTTCTAGAGAGCTCTAGGAGTTCTCTAGTAAGTAATATATACTTGTATTTAGAATATACTTAAGATACTTAAACGAATAGTTATTATAAACCTTTTAGCTTTACTAAATTATTTACCTTTAGTTTACTAGATACCTTTAGTAAACCCTTTTAGAGTTAGGTCTAAAAGATTTATTATACATTACTTACTCCCTTTATTTCTATTATAGTTTAGAACGGAGGTATTATAGTTACGATAACTACCTCCGCGACTTCTAAGCTTATACCCGAATAACGCTTTAACTAGTTACTTTAATAGTTCGAGAGGAAGATCGCTATACTCGAGGCTTAGAATAAATAGTTTATTAGTAAGATTATTAAATTTAAGGTTTAGAACGGATAACTTTAGTATATAATCTAGTAGTCTAGTAAAGCTAAGTTCGTAATACCCGATAAATATAGAGGCGATAAGGAAAGACTTACTAGGTTCCTTATTTAGATATAAGCCTACCTTTAGTATTACCCTAAGAAGTTTATTAGCGAGGAGGCGAAGGGCCTTTTCGCCGCTTTATACCTCGAGTTAAAGGTATTTAGATAGTTCGAGTTAACTATAAACAACTATCTAAAGTACGATAGTAAGGAGGACTAAAACGACTTTACTAATACGGTCTTCGGTAGTTATAACGAGTTCGAGGAGGAGATCTAGAAAGTATTTAGGGATATTAACGAGAAGTTATATATCTAGGAGCGACTTAGTAAGCTATAGTAGACTAAGTTAGTATCGACCTATACTACTTTATTTCACTAGGATATACTATATACCGAGATCGACGACGAGGAGCTTATATATATATTCTATAATAGCTTTAAGGAGGAAGTTAAAGATAAGTTCTATTAGAAGGACCGTTCTAATGTACTCGATATATATATTACTATAGTTATCTATATTAACGATAGGATCTATAGGTATAAATAATAGAAGAAGGGCTAGGGGTAATCTATATAATTCGTTAAAGCTAATAATAGGAAGAAGCGATACTATAATAGTACGTTATATAGTATATATTTAGGTACTATAGATGTAGATACTACTTAGCGATAGTAGAACGATAAGAAAGGGACTTCGAAGGACGGAGTTACCTATTTTAACTATAGGAAAAAGGGTTACTATAAGCGTAACTACCGTAGCTCTAAGAAGGAATAGAGGCTAGTCCTAGGATAAGAGACTACTACTATCGATAGAGTTATAGCGTATATTATCGATATTATAGCCGCTAGCTATACCTAGGACGACCTAGAAGACTCTATCGATTAGGAGTATAAAGAGGATTAGACGGATAAAGCCGATACTCCTTACTAGATAGGCTATAACGTAGATAGTAATAGGGAAATTATATCCCTAGTATTCGTATTCGATATAACTTAATAATAGGAATCGGGAGATAGTACTACTAACTAACTCGAGGATAACCTATAGAAGGGAAAATTGCTGGCGTCGCTTCGTTCGTCAGTCGCGCGGCCCTTCGCTACGCTACGG
>MU857290.1:0-11600 GCA_033296705.1 Chaetomidium leptoderma
CCCCCTGACAGACGAACCGACCCAACGCAACTGGATCATCACGGCCTTCAACCTCACCTCCTCCGCCTTCCTGCCCATCTTTGCCCAGCTCGCCGACGTCTTTGGCCGGTTCGCGACCCTGCAGACGGCCCTGGTCATCATGACGATCGGCTCGGCCGTCTGCACGGGCTCGCCGACCCCCGACGCCTTTTCGCTGTTCCTGTTCGGCCGCGCCCTGCAGGGCGTCGGCGCCGCGGGCATCAACATGTGCGTCCGCACCATCCTGGCCGACCGCGTCTCGCTCGCCGAGTACGCCACCAACTGGACCACGTTTGCCATGGTGTCCGGCATCAGCTTTGGCACGGGCCCCGTGGCGGGGGGCTATCTGACGCAGGTCAGCTGGCGGTGGTGTTTTGCCATCAATCTGCCCGTGGCCGTGGTCGGGATTGCGTTGGTCGTTTGGTTGTTGAGGGGTGAGTTGGTGGGGGCGCAGCCGCTTGAGGGGGTGACGGGCGGCAGGATTGGGGAGAGGGATGTGAGGACCAAGACGGGAAGGTTTTTGACGAGGCTGGCGACGCTGGATTATGGCGGACAGGTTTTGTTTCTTTTGGGGGTTGGGTTGTTGGTCTTGGCGTTTACGTGGGCCGGTGGCGACTATGCTTGGGATTCGGCCGCGGTGGTGGTGACGATGGTGCTCGGGGTGGTGTTGACGGTCGCGTGGCTGGTGTATGAGTGGGCGATGGTGCCGGGGAGGTTGATGGCGAGGGTGTTTCCGCTGCAAAAGGCCATGATGCCCTGGGAGCTGCTGATGCAAAGGGATATTGGGTTGCTGGTGGGCATCAACTTCGCCACTGGCGGCGCCATGTTTGCCATCATGTATTCCATGGACCTTTACTTCACCTTGGTCCAGGGACACGGCGCCGGAACGGCTGGCACGGCGCTGCTCTACTTTTTGCCCGGATTGGGTGGTAAGTCCGACGTTCTGTTCCTGAGCTTTTGGGGGCCCTTACTGATGATTGTGGTGTAGCCGGCGTCTACAGTGCCATATTCCTCGTCAACGTTTGGCCACGGCAGACGATCTCCGCCTTATTTCTCGGAACCATCAGCTCTGCGGTTGGCATTTCCGTGATTACATGGGCTTGCCACACTGAGTACACAAACCTCATCTATGGCATGATGGCACTCACAGGATTTGGCGTGGGCATGAACGCCAACCCTGGAACACTGCACGGCCTGGCGTACTTTCCGGGCATGACGGCGCCCATTACCTGCCTGGCTACTTTCGCCATCCCGTTCGGCGGCACCATCTCATTGACCATCATGTCAACCGTGTTCAACAACAAGAGTGGAATCAACCATGCCGACCCCAAGTCGGGCATTGTTTGGGGATTTGTCGCCGTGATTCCCATCATGTGGATGTCGGTTTTGATCACGACCTTTTTGGGCAACGTGTGGCTCGGGAAGGACGGCAACCATCAAGTCGTTCATGGTTCGTGGTTTTGGAACATGCTCAGGGGTAAACGTCTCGAGAGGGTGACAATCGCGAGGATGGAGGATGTCACATCGGCTGCTGGGAATAGAGATATCGGGATGAAGGCCGTTCCTCAGGGCAGAGCGGAGGTGGGGGCGGATATTGAACGGGGAAGGTAGAATAGGGGTTATCAATGATTGGCACCTCCGTTTATTACAGAAACCTCTTCTCCTAGTCATAGATGAATACTGTCAACAAACTAGATAAATAGATGTATCATTCTGTTCACACTTGGCGGTCGTTCCTGGATCTATCTACCTACCTACCTAGCTCGAGCCTACGGATACCTAAAGTTAGTCGACACAGGTTGGTTGTAAGTTGTAACCCTTGATTTGCCCGACTGCCCATTTCGTCATGATGATTCAACCACCACTGACGTCACTTATCCCTTGTCTAAAAGGGGTCTCAACGATCCGATATCTGTCACTTCAGGGCCTCAAAGCATCATACCAACAACGACAAAAGCTCGCAAAGATGCCATCTGAACTAAAAGATAAGAACGAAGAGCCCATCAAGGAGGGGGACCACGTTTTTGCCCTCGCGCGCGGCGGCAGACACGAGGGCAATGTCGAAAAGATTGTGACGTCCAAAGAGCAAGCTAGGGAGGAGGGCGTCAAGCATCCCCCAAAAGTAAGCATGCATGTGCATACAACTCAACCCTCGACGTCACGTACATCGGGTGCTGATTTCCATCTCAAAGATCCTTTTCACCGACCAACATGGGCATCATGTTCAACACAATCCTGGGGCGTTGCAACATGGGGAGTACAAGAAATGAATGGAATTGTCACGAGCGGGTTGGGCTGGGTTCTACGAGCCCATAGAGTAAATTGGGAATCCGCCGAAACATAATTGACGGGTGACTAGTCTAGTGGTCAGGACGCTTCGTTGTGGTCTCCAATGGACCCCAACTGAACCGAAGAAACCCCGGTTCGATTCCGGGGTCGCCCACAGTTTTTGCTGATGTCGTCGGGTGTGTAATCTGTCAAACAAAATCCACTTGTTTTTTGTAGACGGGCTTATAAGGGGGTACGGAAATACCTGGCTCAAACAAGCTCCAGTTACAAACTAGGTAATAACCAATGTATCTAATAACACGGATAGATATATATATGATTTGGATAGAGCTTCTCTTAACAGGACCTTACTTAGCCCAAGGGACTTTCGAGTTGGACACTTTGACTGACGCATATTCCGGAATCATCTCTTCACATGCATTGAGATCGGTCGTCCATGTTTTCTAACTCAGGGGCCCATCCGCATTCGTCGCATCCCAATCTGATTGGGGTCCGACAATGGATCGACATCGCCAGACCAGTCATCAACTGGCCTTCCCCAGCGGCCCAAAAATAATCATTCTCAGTACCGTGGAAATGGCGATCAAGATGTGACGTGTGCTCGAGCCACTTCCAGTCATCCAATGAATCTAAAAGCCTTCCCAGGCTTGGCTGTCTCCTGACCAACATCTTCGCCTTTGGTTCGATAAACATGCAACCACGTCCATTCCCTTGTTCCACTGTTAGTTTGACTCAGCTTCTTCTTTTGTTAATTCACAAGAATATCATGTTGGACGTCACTCGAGATCACGTTCAGCTGCCGCCTCACACGCCCTGGGTGTAACCGCTCTCGAGCTTCTCCGGGTCAGCATTCGACCGCCTTTTCCCATGATGTGAATGATCCGCATATCTCTTCTAGTTGACAGGTCAGGAGACGAGGGCCGGCCGATGTATTAGGACGGTTGCTAATTAAGTCTTGACGCTGATCTTCGGAAAGCCCGAGCCTAGAAAACCATAAAAGGGGTGAGACTCTTGCCTCCTAGATTCAAAGTTCCCATCCCCATTTCAATCACCTAACAACCCAAATCAGAGATTCTCAACCTTGGCTAATAACCAAACTGTTCTCAACATCTTTCGACACCCAAAATGCAGCCCAAGTCCCTCCTCTTCCTCACCACCCTCCTCACTGCGGCGGCTGCCGGCCCAGCCACGCCGCCCACAGCCAAAAAACAAGAACAACAACGCGGTCCCCGCTGCCGTTGCCCGTGACACCAATGACGCCGCCGGCGACGACGATGGCATGAGCACCCAGGCAACCTACGACTGGCAAGCAAAGGGCGGATGCAAGACCGACTGGGCGGACCGCTGCAACTCCCAGTGCCGCGGGGAGGCGGCCCAGAGGAGCTGGGTGTGCAAGGAGATTGACTCGGATATCACGAGTTCTGGGTGCCTCGTCGGTTGGAACACCTGCGACTGTACCTGCTACTGGTAAACGGGGCGGGGGTTAACATGGGGCGGTTTGGTCATTCATTATAGGACACTCGAGGGTCTGTTTCGGGTGGTTTTTTGTATTATCCGGTTGTTGAGATGGTTGAGGCAGATGCGTGCAACCATTATGCTTTGGTCAGGCTGCTCAGGTTAGATTTGATAGTCTCGAGTTGACTGGCACGTTTCGTTGTTCAGAATGTTGTCTCTTGGTAACAGGTTCGAGACATTGGACACAGAATATTCTATGTAAATTTTATCACTTGACAATCACCGAATTCTAATTCTCTCAAGGCTAGATTCTGGTACTCTAATCAAGCATTCTCAGTTTACATGTGGACCAGACTCACACAATCCTACCTGTTGTCTGTCCCTGCGGTCCAAAAATTAGTCTCGCCCAGGATGGTGTTTAGAGGCCTCGTTTATCCATTGTCACATTACCGAACTGTGGGAGAACTTGGCTACATATCTTGACAGAGAACCTAATCTCGCATACAGCTGGCAGTTCCTGGATGGGGGACCTCGGAGTAAGCCAAGAACTGAGCCCGTCACTTGCCGAAGCCTCTCCTCCCTCGGCCAGAACAACAGGCTGAATTGAGTGCCCGAAGACGTCAACGGTTAACGGTTAGACGACCGGGTCGCTGTCACCACGCCCCACTTCGAAGCAGGGTAAAGGTGAGCAGCCCCAGTCCGGGGGGGAGCGGCTTTCTCCATCCCCCGCATAACCCCATGTTCCCAGGCTAGCCAGGTTCCCCAACCGCTGCGGAGAAATTCTAGAGGTGGAAAAACACCGTCGCCACGAGATGAGGATCCGTTGACTTCGTCTTGGCAGAGGGGAACCAAGGAGGTCGATTTTAGGATAAATTGGTTTGTGGAAATCGAGAGCTTGGCACCAGGGGCAATGCCATTCTCGTTTCCGGTGTTGTGGAAGCATTTATACAACGGGGACGATCCCTCAGCAATCCATCATGACGTCCCACCGACATCCCGCACAAGCACTCACTCAACCATGCGGAGCTTACTGCTGCTCGCGGCCATTGGCCTGGCTGCCGCAGAGGACGGCCTCAGTGGCTGGCTGCGGTATGCCCCGATCAAGGGCGCAAAGGGTTGCCACAGCAAGCTTCCCTCTGCCATCCTCACCCTGAATGCGACCGAGGGATCCCCAGTCTACACGGCAGGCCAGGAGCTCTCGCAGGGCATCAGCGGCATCTTCGGCAAGGAATTGGAGCTCAACGCGGCCGAGACTCGCCACGGCAACGGCCGCGACACCACGGCCACAGTAGGCACCGTCCACGCCTACGTCGACAGCAACCCCGACGCTGCAGCCCGTCTTCCGGAGCTGGTCGACGACGGCTTCTACCTCGACGTCTCGCGCGGAAAGGTCCTGATTCTTGGACAGAATGAGCGTGGCGCACTGTACGGTGCTTTCCACTACCTCTCTGTGCTCGCCCAGGGCAACTGCTCCGACTTCACCCTGACCTCCAACCCCGATGCGCCGATCCGGTGGGTGAACCAGTGGGACAACATGCAGGACGGCGGCACCCACGGCAGCGTCGAGAGAGGCTACGGCGGCGACTCCATCTTCTTCTGGGACGGCAAGGTCCGCGACGACCTGACCCGGGCTGCCCAGTATGCCCGCCTGCTCGCCTCGATTGGCCTCAATGCTGTTGTCGCCAACAACGTCAATGCCGACGCGAAGACGTTGACCCCCGAGAACATGGACGGCCTGGCGCGGATTGCCGATGTCTTCAGACCGTACGGCGTCCAGCTCGGCGTGTCACTCAACTTCGCCGCTCCCGAAACCCTCGGCGGGCTCTCCTCGTTCGACCCATTGGACGAAACCGTCATCAACTGGTGGCAGGGCATCACGGACGCGCTCTACAAGAGAATCCCCGACATGGCCGGCTACCTCGTCAAGGCCAACTCGGAAGGGCAGCCCGGGCCCATGACCTACAACCGGACCCTGGCCGAGGGTGCCAACATGTTTGCCCACACACTGAAGCCCTACGGCGGCATCATCCTCTTCCGCGCTTTTGTGTACGACCACCGCACGCTCAACCAGACGCTGGACTGGAAGGCCGACCGCGCCAATGCCGCGGGCAACTACTTTGACGGTCTCGACGACAAGTTCGAGGACAACGTGGTGATCCAGATCAAGAACGGGCCCATCGACTTCCAGGTCCGCGAGCCCGTCTCGCCGCTCTTCTCGCACCTGGTCAAGACGGGCGCCGCCATCGAGCTACAGGTCTCGCAGGAGTACCTCGGCCAGCAGGCCCATCTGGTGTACCTCGCCCCCATGTGGAAGGAGATCCTGGACTTTGACTTCCGCGTCGACGGCAAGCCCTCGCGCACGTCGGACATTGTGGGCGGCAAGCGCTTCCCGCGCAAGCTCGGCGGCTACGCGGGCGTCGTCAACGTCGGCACCAACACTACGTGGCTCGGCAGCCACCTGGCCATGTCCAACCTGTACGCCTACGGCCGGCTCGCGTGGGACCCGTCGGCCACCTCGGAGGGGATTCTCCAGGAGTGGACCAAGCTGACCTTCAGCGACGACAAGAAGGTCCTCGACGTCATCACCAAGCTGTCGATGGAGTCCTGGCCGGCGTACGAGAACTACTCGGGCAACCTGGGCATCCAGACCCTCACCGACATCCTGCTTGGCCACTACGGCCCCAACCCGGCCTCCCAAGACGGCAACCCGTGGGGCCAGTGGACGCGGGCCGACGCCGACACCATCGGCATGGACCGCACCGTCTGGAACGGCACCGGCTTCTCGGGCCGTATGTCAAACCTGTGCCCTTTCTTCCCCCTTATGGCTGTCTCGGGAGCCGTTGCGCTCCCAAAACGGCTAGTGTGCTCCCGAACTGCTCCCGAGACACCCCAAAAAGGAATTATTTGACTGATATTGTTGATTAGAGTACCCGCCGGAGATCGCCGCCATGTACGAAGACGTGGCCACGACGCCGGACAACCTCCTGCTCTGGTTCCACCACGTGCCCTACACCCAAGTCCTAAAATCCGGCAAGACGGTCATCCAGCACTTTTACGACGCGCACTACGCGGGCAGCGCCACGGCGCAGACCTTCCCGGAGCTCTGGAAGACGCTCAAGGGCCGCATCGACGACGAGCGGTACGAGCACGTGCTGTACCGGCTCGTGTACCAGGCGGGCCACTCCCTGGTGTGGCGCGACAGCGTCAACACGTTCTACTTCAACAAATCAGGCATTGCCGACACCGGGGGGCGCGTGGGCAACCACCCGTACCGCATCGAGGCCGAGGACATGACGCTGGCCGGGGGCTACCGGCGGTACGACGTGTCGCCGTTTGAGGCCGCCAGCGGGGCCCGGTGCATCGTCACGGCCGACAACTCGACGACCGGAACGGCCAGCACCGTGCTGCGCGATGTTAAGACGGGCAAGTATGACGTGGCCGTCAACTACTACGACATGGCGCTCGGAAACGCCACGTGGGAGTTGTATGTGGGCTGTAAGCGGGTGGGCAGGTGGAAGGGCGACTTGGAGTATAACCTGGGCCGCGCGCCGTCGCCGTACATCGACGGCCAGACAGCGTCGCGCGTCACGTTCAGGGGCGTCAAGATCAAGAAGGGGAGCACCCTGAAGATTGTCGGCCGGCCGGATGGGCTGGAGCCGGCGCCCGTGGATTACATTTCGATTTTGCCCGAGGGAATTGTCGACTAATCGGTAGTTTGGTACTGACTGATGTTTAATTATTAGACGTTAATCAAATTTGTGTAACTAATTGCTCTTTTGGTGATGGTAGTGCGACCACCTCAAAGTTGTTTCTGTGGGACCCCCTCTTGCTGATATTTTGGTTTTGCTTGGTTACAAGTAAGCTAGACTGACGGGTGTAATCTGCATGATGAGAGAGAAACCATTTTGCCTTACTCATGTTTGTTGTGTTGTCAGAAGCTTTGCCCCTTTTGTGTTTTGGCGTGCCATTGTGAAGTAAAAGTCAAGAAAGAACGTTGTGACGATGCGGGATTCAGAGAAGAATACAATGACCACGGGGGCCATGTTTTTGTCATTACAGTCATGAGTTAATATACAGGGTATCATCATGAAAGCCAAACATTACTACTACCCCTCAACCCCAACCTCGCGCTGTCCACCGCGATCCCACAACAAGCCGCTAATCTTTTTCCTCAACCCCATCCTCTGCCGCAGCGTCAACTTGCCCCCCTTCCCCCCCAGCGGACTCACATCATCCGCATCCGACTGAAACCCCGGCGAGATCAACGACACAGGCAGCGAGCAAAGCGGCAACCCGCCCCCTCCCCCAAGATTCAGCGGCGGCGGCGGTGTCGGCCGTTGCCGCCCGCCCTGCGGAGAAGACTCAGCCTGGTGGTGGTGGTGGTGGTGGTGGTGGTGTGTTGGCGGCGGCGGCGATTTCTGCAGCGTATTCCTCCCGCCGCTCTTGGCCGCCACCGAGTCCGCCGCGGACGACGACTTGACCGTCTCCCAGCTCCGCTGCGGCTGGTGTCCGCTCCGGTAGCCGCTGTCCACCGACTCCCTGCCCGCCCCCATCGCTGCTGGTGCCAGGGCCAGCTCGGGCTCCGACATGTGCACCCTGGACGGCGGTGGTGTTGGTGCCGCTCCCGCAGCGGCCACGGGCATGTGGTGCTCGCGCGCGGCAACCCACTTGCGGCCTTCGGCCACCTGGTCTTCGAAGCGTCGCGATCGGGTGCTGTGGATGGAGGCGGTTTCTTCGTTTCGGTACGAGGGCGCGGCCATCATGGCTTCTGGGGAGATGTCGACGTGCCGGAGCGACTTGGCGCGGCTCTTTTGAGGAGGGCGGTTGGGGTTGATGTCCGTGTCGGGAGGGGTGGCGGTGGGCGCCGAGTAAGCGTCGCGCTGGTGGTATTGGTCGCGGTTCTTGGGGATTTGGAGCGTGTTGAGATGGGGCCGGGAGCCTGATCTCCGGTGATGAGGGATGTGGGAGGTTGTGGTCATTAGAGGGTGTGGTGCACTCGCTCCTGGGTATTGCGGTTCTGGCGAGGTTGTTGCCGTTGAGCTTTGTGTCTCGGGGGACGGTGTTCCGCGTGTGGAACGCATGTTGACATGGTTTTGTTCCGGGGCAACATCCTCGTCGATCCGTCGCATGGTGGTATCCACGCTCCGGTCGCGGATGGATCGTGCTCCTGCCCGGCGGCCCCGGCGCCCCGGGGAGCTGAAAGGGAGCTCCGGGTTCTGGTCCGGGGAGCTGTCATTGGAAGGTGACAAGGCGCTTCTTGGGACAAGGCCAAGATCCGACTGGCCTTCGTTGCCCGGGTTCAACACCCCCTCGCTTCTGCTTCGATGCACACTGCCTCGACGGTGCATGTCCGGGCTTGATGGCAGTCCGATGACGCCGGGAGCACGCGGGATCTCCAACGAGGTCTTTGGTCGTGTCTGCCGAGACACTGTAGTTGCGATCTGGGAGTCCTCCGCTTGTATCCCCAACCCCGTTTTCAGGGGTAGCGAGACTTCGCTGCGGCCGTGTCGCATCGACAAGGTTGGAAGAGGTGGCAATGGTATGTCTGCTGAGGTTGACCGGCGGTGGGAGTTGTGAGCCATCGTCCTCGGTCTCTCCATGTCTCGGTCCACCGACCTCTTCACGCGGTCGGCAGTCCTGGGACGTGTCGTGTAAGCGCTTGGTGACTCTGAGTCAGACGATTCGTGGGCCACCTCGCGTCTTGATCTCCGTCTGCGGACTTCTTGGCGCACGGGTTGCTCATCCTCCCTGTCGGAAGGGTTTCTTCTGGGGGTCCTGCCCCTGGAAGTTGCGCCCCGGCGAGTTGTGCTGCGTGCTCGAAGCCTCTCGGCCTCGTCGTCCGGGGTGCTTGCGTTGGCCGCGTCGAGGACATACTGCTGGACGGCAATGGGGCCGTGGAGGGGGCAGGAGAGGACGTTGACGGACAGCTTCCTGAGCTGCTCGGCCTTGGTCGACGCGTCGAGTGAGCAATAGCTCCCCTTCTCGACAGCGATGCTGCACTTTACCCACTGGATGAAGTAGTGCTGCGGGCCATCTTCGCAGCCCGCGTATGGCGTGTAGTCGTAGGTGCACATTGTGGGCACAGCTGACTGGGCTGAGGATTTGAGGGTGTGAGGCAAAGAAGCCCTTCGTCACCGACGCTGACGGTGAAGTTGAGGAGTGGTCATGACTGCTGGGAGATGGACAAGGGTTCTGTCCGCGTGGCGGGGATCAGCCACCCTTTTACCAAAAATCGGTCAAAAATTGGTCGGCATGACGGAGTCTCGCAGCGTCACTGCAGCGGTGAGCGCTGGTGTTCCTTGGCTGTGATGGACCATCCCGGCTTGGTGAAGGATCACGAACTGCATGTCCCCGCAGTGCCCGCACTTGTTCAGGGCTTTCAGGCCATCTTGGGGAGGTAAAAATAGCATCCCCTCAGCACATCACGCAAACGGCCGACGCCATTGGCGCTCGTGGCTGGCCCTGGCTGGCCGTTCCAAGCTTGGCAGCCCTGGATTGGCCTGATCTGAGTCTCGCTCCGGCTTCTTGGGAGGTCGACCGCCGAAATCGACCCTGATTGGCTTGGCGCATGCAGTGCAACGGAAGCAGGAACGTGCAGGTCGGCGCTTAAAAGTTGACGGTGTGATGTGATGGGCCAGAACATCACCCCAAGCAGCTCGTCTGAATGATAAACGAATGGGTCGCCAGAAAAATATCGATAGTTCCGCTAACAATAGCGACGAAGGATGAAGAGCTTGCCAGATCAGTAACATCAGTTCACGAGTCGAGATGACTGTCTTGCTATCACACGCTCTCATTTGGCATGGGGAGATTTCGTTGTGATTCAATTGATTCGTTGCTGGAATATCACGTCGGTACGGTGGGTTCAATGTTGGAACTTGGCGATGAGCCGCGGTGTTTGACTGTGACGACGTGGTGTTGCGAGAGGGAGGTTGGAAGTTCACAAAAAGTGAGGGCATTGTGAGCAGCTCCCCAAGCCCGGCATGGCACTCACTCGGCTCGGTCCCGACGGGAGGGCCAGATACACGAAGAATGGCCAGTGAGATGTCACTCTTACCGTAGTGGGAAAATGTAGGGAGGTATTAGCGTTGTTAGCTTTGGTACAAGGTCAACAAGCTTTGTCAAATCAAACAAGCCTTGTCATGACAATTAGCTTTGTCCTAGCAACTAGCTTTGGACGCCGCCCTATATAATATAAGGGATCTAATTGGCTCAATCTTGCCGATAGTAGGACGTTCCCTAACTATCAGCGCTGTTAGCACTAATACTACTATTATAGAGTACTGTTACTACTACTCAAATGGAAATACCAAGTTAATAGATATATACAGAGATAGGGAAACGAAATTAATTAAAGATCTAGTCTATAGAGGTACAATTATCGAGATAATATACTATTAGTAGCCGACTTGTCTATATCTATATATTCTAAGTCCTGTTATACTACGCTATAGTGTATCTTACTAGCTATAGTGCTGTAACGTCTTACCTATACTACGTACTACGCTGTACGAGTACCTAATACTACTAGGGTAGTAACGAAGATGTAGCTAGGACCTAGAAGTTACGAAAAGAGAGCCCGGGAAGAATAGGTATATAACTATATATAAAATATTACAACTAGTATAGTTAGGGAACTACTAATTAGTAGTTATAGTATCGCTACAAGCCTATAATGGACTATTATATTACTACTACCCATCTATATCGTTGCTACGGAGCCTTAGTAGTAACTAGTATAGTACTAGCTCGCATGCTTAGAGTATAGCTCTAGCGAGCTAATGTAGTGTGACGAATCGTCTAACGCTCTCTGAGAGGGTTCACTGGAGGTAACTGGG
>MU857292.1:0-11571 GCA_033296705.1 Chaetomidium leptoderma
GGAAAGACTGGGAGACGAGACCAGACGGCGGTTCGAACAAGACCACAGGCACGAGACGTGGTTTCAGGAATGGGATGCCATGGCCAAATCTGCGCAGGCCGCTGAAGCTTCTGACGACGAAGAGGACGCGTCGCTCTGGTCCGAGACGGCATCGTAATACACCTCTTCATGGTTGCTACCTCCTATAGTGAATATACCACTCTATAAGCTGTCAGCGTCGAGGCTCTCCTTCTCGTTGTCCTCAGCCGAGCCGAGCTGGCTTGAGATCGTCGGTGGGTCTGCGCGACGTGTCAATGCTCAGAAGCCCAGGAGCGTGTGTCGTTTCATGGCACCGAGTGCTGCGGGGGCTGCGCCAAGCTGAAAGGACATTGCGAGCGAGTGAGCCCGGTTTCCCCTCATTGCAGGAGCCGAATCAGAGCAGATACAGGTGGTAAGGATGGCGCCTTATTTAACGTCTTCGTGATGTCATCACAGTAAAAAAGTCACAGTATAAATATGAAACAAACACTCCTTATTTGTACGAAAGGAGGAAGAAATGTACGAAAGGAGGAAGAAAGTGGCCCATGCTTTGGAAAGGCCACATGGTTTTTTCGCCCAAGGAACCTTCCGGAAGTACTCGTTCCTCGTACGTTCCTCCAGGCACATATTATCTTCCGGGATTGCCCCCCGTATCACGTGTGCGCGCTCGTAGCCAGGCGCACCGATCATTGTCCCATTAGAGGCGATGCGCATTGCACGTTCAACCCAGCTATGGGCTAGGGACAGAGGAACGAGCCCGCTGGTAAAGAGCCATTTGGTCTTCATCGTCTCAGGGTGCGATACCTAAAAGTATCGGGCGTTGGCCACGCACACGATATGTCCTAGATTATGTCCCTGGCGATTGCTACGCTGTGTTTTAGAATCTATAATCATAAGTAGACCGATTCTTTTAGAGTTGGGGGGTCATCCCACGTTTATCTGTTCCTCGCGCGGTACACAAACCTGGTGTCACATGCACGGGAACACCGTGTTCGGGGGGGTACATTGGGGCTCGGGTCCCGGAACCAGGATCATGCTGAGGCCCCGGAAATGGGAGCCTAGGAAACCCGGTCAGTCCATGCGTTCAAAAATATTCGCAAGCCGCCGTGAATTTCTCAGCAAGAGTGTCAATGCACTACGTGAGGTGTAGGGTGGCTAGCAAAATCGACTCTCGCTTTTCACTCTTTTGTCTGGCACCGCAATGCTGCCCATTACCGACCGCGCTATTTAGAATAGGTGTTTCCTCTCATGGGTCCTCCTCCTCGTCGGCAGCCCTGTTCCAAGAGCTCGACGTCAGTTGTCCTCGTGAACTACAGTCTCCCACCGCCTACAAAAGTCGGAGTTGTGATAATCGGCACGACAAGCAGGTGATTGACAATCGGTTCCTTGAAACCGATTTGCACACCCAACATTGAGCTAGCATTCCTTCCTTCCTTTATAGTGCTTGTAAACAAAAGACAACCAGCTAACGCCATGACCTCTTCATTTGCACTTGAACTCAGCCATCCGACATTCTGAGTGCCCAACGACACGAAACGACAGTCTAAGATGTTTGCATGCGGTCTCATCGCCGGCGCCGGTGCTCTTCCCGTTCTGCTCACAGGCGGCCGGCTCGCGGCTGCCCACATGGAGATCTCGCACCCCGCGCCCCTCCGGTCCAAATACAACCCCTACGCCCAGTTCCTCTGCAGGTGCCAACCTCGCCGGCACTGCCTGCACCAACGAGGGCGCGTGGAACTGCATTGGTGGCACGTCCTGGCAGCGCTGCGCCTCCGGCACCTGGTCGGCTGTCCAGCCCGTCGCGCCTGGCACAGTCTGCACAGCCGGCGAGAGCGACACCTTAGGCGTCAAGGCCGCCTTCAGCAACCTAGCCTTGTTTTAGAATGTTCCCTTCTTTTGAGTAGTACTCTGATCGTTGGGTTAACCCGCTATTTAACTCGTTGACACATTTTTTTCATTCTGGAGGACGCTCGTTCATTGGTAATAGGAAAGCCTTTTGACCCCAGAGTTCGACATGACAGCCTGACACACAGCCTCGTCAATGAGGTGTCGTGGCGGTGGAGTGGGCTAGAGAGGGTCGGAGAATGCATGCCCCCAGTGTACGGACGGGACGAAAGTGTGTTGGCAGCCCACCACTGCATGTATGATGCCTGTGTATATGTACAATGCTCCCGGTTTTTGACGGTAAATATTAAGTCATGATGAACGTAACTCCCTCTATGGTGGTTTGATACTATGCTTCGTACGGTGTTTCTCCATGATGCCTATGCGATTGAACCCCTGACCACATTCCGGACAGGAATACTGGCCGTCACTGTCGGCTGGGCTGCTTTCATTGTCGTGGCTGTTCTGGCTGGGAAGGAGGCGGGGAAAGAGGCCGGTTCTGGGAAGTGGGAGTGGCGGCGCCCGCGGAGCCGTGAGGGAATTGAAGGTTGGCGAAGATGTTCCAGGGATAAGATTCCTCGTTAGCTCTTTCCTGGCAAACACCACTCAAAAATGCACCAATCGGCGGTAGGGTGACCGGTGCGTGAGCTTGGGACGGGGTCCGAGCCGCTTCATTTTTAAACCACGCTGCTGACGGCTGGGCAGATACCGATGATGGTCGGGCGGCTCCGAAATGACCAGGAGATTCTGGATCTAGGCCCGATGTATCTCGAACGGCCGCGACTAGTGCTTCTTGAGCGAGGCCGGACAAATTCCTCGACACTTGCCGTACTTCTCGAACCACCACGACCGACGAAGACGACGCTGAACTCTCTCCGGGGGTTGGGGCCGCGATTGTAGTAGGCGAGTGCTGGCCCGAGGTCTCGCTTGGCAATGGCTGGGGCTGAAGCTCGAGGCCGGTCGGGGTTTCTCCAACCTGGTCACTAGTATAGCTAGCGCTCGAAGACACGTCCGCTGTTCATCACTCCCGGTCAGCACCAGGACGGCACAGATTCGTCGGTTCGTTCGAGCAACAGACCGTGACTCCTCCCTGCTCTCGCCATCTCACCCACGGTTGGCTCAGTGACGCCTTCAAAACCTTTCGGCTTTTCCTGGCGCGCCGGTGTGGTCGTTGGCGCACTGCTCCGAAGATCATAGCCGGTCCCATTCTGTCTCTTTTCCGGTGTCCAGCTCGCCTTCGGGCCGCGCGCCCCGAGCGGTCGATATCCAGCATCCCATGCACGACCAAACATGAGGTTGTTCCGTTTCGCCTTCTCCGCATCACAATTCAGAACGAGAATGCCTAGCATCTGGACGGCAACGTCAAACCCCTTTCGTTGATGACCGTGTTCCTTCCCGTTCAAGTGTTTCGATGCTCCCTGGAGCGGATTGGTCCCGAAATGAACACCGTGCAGGTCGCAGAGAAGAATGTACCACTTGCCGCTGCCTCTAGGGTGTTCAACAATAGTGTGCTTATGGTTCCCGTGATAAACCGCGTCAAAGTCCACGGTCCTGTTGTCTGGCAACGAGGGCCCCAGGGTTCCGGCGAACACACGTGTAGGCTCGACATTCCTAGCGCTCTCCCGTGACTGTTGCTTGCGGCGTCTCCGCCAACAGTCGATATTTGGTTGGCTCTGTCGCACAAAATATGAGCAAGGTAAACGTTCATAAGCTGTTGAATTTACATACGGTGGCGGTGGACACCGCCGGCCGGTTCTGGAAAGGGGGAGGTGCCGAAACGCCGAGTTCTGACGGGCTGTCTCCCCGATCGCCTCAGTTCGTTCCCCGTCGGCTTAGGCGACTCCATCTGCACCTCAGGTTGTGCGTTGGGCGGCCGGTGCAAGCCATCGGTATCGTGGGAGTCGGGAGGAGGATTGAACGGAATCCATCCCTACTTAGAGGAGATCACGTCAGTCAGATCGATCGAAAGGTTGAGGACTTGAAGGTCTTGGGGCAACCCGGGCATGTGCATTTGATAGTCTTGAGGTCTGAGGGAAACTTGCGAGCGCGACGGGAGGAGGGGGTCGGTGGAATGGATGTGGCCGTTTCGAGGGGTAAGTGGGCGGCAGTGGTGTCGTCGAAGCCGTCGTCGTCATCTGGGACGGTCGAGGTCGAGACGGTCGAGTCTTGTAAAGCGTCAGATGCAGGAAGGTCGGGGAGGTTGGGATAGTCGGTGTCAATGCCGGCGTCGGTTGGCTCGACCTGTTGCCGTTTGGATGGCCCCGAGGGGCCGCCCGCTCTGCCGACAGCTTTCCGCTTTGTGGCTTTGGCCGGATTAGGCAGCGGGCTGGAGCTGGAGGCGCGTTGTGGTGAGGTGGTGAGATGTGAAAAATCGAGGTTGTAGGTGCAAGTTTGAGCTCGAACCGGTCTGGAAGCGTTGGTGCCTGGTTGGTTGGAACCGGGATTGGGTTGGGGATCGGTGCGGACTTGCTGGCCATGGGAGTACGGGGAAGGATAAACGTCTCTATCAAGGGAGCCGTAAGACTCCATCGTGTCCAGTATGGGAGTGGTGGCCGCTCTAGTAATGTGATGGGAAGGCGAGGGAGAAGTCATCAGGTTGGGGAAGAAAGCAAAAGCCGAGAAACCAGAAGGGGGATTCGGACGGATTAAATAGCTATCAGGAGCCAGACAGATTGCACGTGCTTGTGTCCTCTGCCTCGAGTTGTCGGAGGTCGGGAGTAGGTTCTCCCGAAGCTTGCCGGATCGCCCTGGCTTGAGAGTGTTTGGGTTTTAGCTTGGAAGGGCTTTTCGTGGCAGTGGGAAGGGGCCCTGCGAAACGCTTGCTCTTGAGACGCACGTCGACTCCATCGTGATTCAGGGGGCGTTAGTATACCGCCTCTCGCTCTGCTTGTCGCCCGTGACCATGTATAATCTTGGGTCTCGGCAGCGGCGAGCTCGCCCCCGAAGGCTACCACCTCGTCCCTCCCTACAAGTCCGGTGTCTTGGATAAATGCATAACGACGTCTGGTGGTGATCAGAGGCTAACGAGGCTTTTGTTCCGTGCGGAGGAACAAGCTGCGCTGCTCTCGAGCCGAGATCGGAACGTTATATCCGGGAAGGACGATAGACCTTCATAGAAGCGACTGTTTTACCTTTGGAGATTCAGCCAGAGAGCTGTCTGTCAACCTCCTCCGTGACTCTCTGAACCTTCACGAGTGCTATCCTATAGGAGGCGCTTTACATGGAAAAGGGGGATGTGGGTTGTACATAGCGCCGCCTCGAGTGGCTCTTTACCGAAACGTTTGCTTGTCTGAGCCCAGGCTGCAAGATATTGAGCTAGACTCAAGTCACGCAAAGTTATACGTATGACCGAGACGCCCACGATTACGATACAAATGGAACCAACGTCTCTGACATTCCGAGGATTGCCGTTGAAGCGACGGAGCGGCCCCTTACCACCAGCCGCAAGATCATTCGACGTGGAGACAGGGCTGGCGGCCGTTGCGCAGCCGGGAAAATGCCAGTCCTATCCTTTTCAGAAAGGTCATATCTGGGTTCCGTCCTCTTGGCCAGACGGCGGCGGGGGTCTTGGAATACTGGTGCGTCCAGAGGGAGTGACGCTGCAGGGCTAACTGTATCTGCGAAAGTTGCTTGGCCTGCCCTTTTTGCGGCGGCCAGAACGGAAAGCCGAGCCGAGGAGTGGCTGAGTATGTCACTCAGCCCCGGTATCCAAGAGCCAGGGTTAGTGTAGTGTCGAATAGATATCTCCAAGCGAGTTCATTCTCAGGAGTATAAACAAATGTCACCGGGTTGGCCCGGAAACCATAAAGTGGAACGGATCGGCAAGAGCCTTCAAGAATTCTAAGTAGTTAAACGTCAATAAAATAAGTCGTAAGGCTATCTCCTGGCTAATGCCCTTAGATCCTCGCGGGCTTCCTCGAGCAACATCCGATTGTATAATCCGCTATCCTCGCGTTCCTACCTCCCGCCCTTCGAAATACAACTTTCCGCAGCCTATTAGCCCAGGGCAGTATCGGCTAGTAATATAGCGTGAAGTTCTCAAACTCGGCCACGACCTTGCCGTCGCCCAGTCTATGGACTTGCCCTCTCAGCCACCAGGGAAGTCCGGCCAGCCTCGGAAGAACCCACTTCCGACCTTTAACAACTTGAGGTAGGGCACACCAGCACGTGCAACCTGTCCAGCTCTTAGCAAATCCACCTTTCTCTGGTTTTTCGGCTTCTTCCTCTTTCTTCCCCAACCCGACAACCTTCTCCCTCGCCTCCCAACTATATCCCCGCACCAGCCACCACTTTCACACAGACATATCTCCACGCCCCGAATCCCATCAAAACTTCAACCTCGTCGCCACCGCTGAAAACACGTCCGAGCCTCCCAGCCCGAGTGCTACCCGACCCAGCCACGATGCCTGGCATCGCTCCTATAATAGTCGAAAAACGCTGCTAGAGAAACGCAACCGCCTCAAGCTTCGTTACAGTGATCCGTCGGCTCTGCATCTCTGAGGGGTGCTACGCGGGATCGGCCGCCATCGTTTAAGACGAAGTCCCTCTCCCAAGACCCGTTACCAATCCAATCCTTCCTCTGCTGTCGCCGTTCTCCGCTGTATCCGTCAGTGAACGGGCTCCTATCACCGAAAGCGGCAAAACATACCAGGCTCCTTCGCTGACTCCCGATGGCTCTGTGTTACCCAGCCATTCTTTTCATCAGCCACCTCCTCTGGAAACCCGTACATGAACGAGATCCTCTTCCTCCTGTCTCACAAAAGACTCGTCGACGTCCAACCACAAGCCCAATACCAGCCTTCCCCCCTTCCTGTCTCCAAGGCTCAGTTACAACAGGTACAAGCAGCCCGCACCAAAGCTCCGGTGAGTCCGTAGCACTGGGCTGTAGTTACTTTGGCCCCATTTTGGTAACCTGCGTCTGTCTCAGCCCTGACCGTCTCGCCTCGCTTCGCGTTGCTGTTGAGCCACAGTGCAAGTTCTACAAGGTCGTGCTCCTGCTTAGACCCCTCTGGCGGGTCTTGACGCTTTCGTTTGCTTGACGTACTGCCCACGAAGCGACATTGTCGATATGTTGCATCTCGGCAGCGCTTTTTCGGACAACCTAACGTCTCCGTCAGCCATTTTCCTTGTCCTTAGAGTCCTTTGTTGTACAGACCTCTCTCAAGGACCGAACCATCTGCATAAACCCACGCTCCTCACGCAAACGGTTTATCCGCCCCGCAATAACGCTCGGCAAGTTCAAACCGTGCGAGAACGTCTGCAACACCAGTGTTTGACGCCCCCTCACTGGAGCGGCGGGCCATTTCCAGGACCTGTTCTGCTGGAACGAGTCGTCGGTTCTTTGCCCTCGAATCCAGAGACGTGCGAGTGTATAAGTCATTGAAGCACCGGAGTAGGTGCCCAGGCGCATCAGCTAATGGGACCCTTTCCGGTCGACGGTTTGGGGTGCGGGCAGCAACGTCGTCGGCATCGGGCCACAGGTACGCCTCATGGGGCACCTCCAGTCAGGTCACGAAGTGCCACGGTGTCAAGATGGAAGGTGCCGTCCAGGGTGCTGCTGTGGCCGAGGATGTCCTCTCGATGCGGATGCGAGTTGCAGCTGCCACCATCGAGGCGGAAGAAGCCGCTCTCATCCCGCTCTTCTTCAATGACGCCGGAGTCAGATCAGAACGGTTGCACCCACGGTCACTCGATCGTCAAAAAGGAGGTTGCAAAGCACCGATTCAATTGCTCCCGATGAACTTGTTGCTGCCCCCCTTTTCCCGGACTAGGCGGTCGCCCTCTCCTATTAGTTATACGTAGTCCAAAGCGCTGCAAGTACAGTCCCACGTTGCGTAGGCCTTCAAAAAAAGGGAAGACAAAGGCCCGCCCCCCTCTGCGTAGATGGCTCAAGTCAACATACATCGAGCCGAGTTTGGCGAAATCCTCTGTCGATTAAAATCTGCCACGTTTCAGGGGGCTGTTGACGCGTGAGGTATATGGCGGCGGTGGTTCCTCAGAGAATACTGTGTTTGGCGTGCTAGGCGGAGGGCTGTTTTGGGTCGCGGCGCAAGGCGCCATCTTGCTTGCAGCTCGTCCTTGGAGTGCCTGGAAAACGGTTGCCAGAGTTTCGGGATCCTCTTCATCACCATCGGCGCTAGTGTCCGAGGAACAGTTGCCGTCATCGCCTGCGTCCCAGTCACTGCCATCATCATCCTCGATCGTGTCGCCCGCCGTCATGCTGTCATCCTCACCAATGACTAGTTCCGCGCCTGTGTCGTCAAGCCCACGGAGGTGTCTGGGCCTCTTTATCCTCTCCGAACCTAGTGCCTCCGGCGCACCGCGCTTGGTTTCCTTCTTCGTCACACGACCCATTGGCGATTCATCCTGCATGGCTTGTACCTTTCCCCGCATCCAGCTTAGGCACTTGCTTTCGCTCCATCTCTGTGAGTCGATCTGAGACAGTAAGGTGCCCAGCAGTTTCCAGGCCTCAACATTGGCGGGGTCGGTGTCGCTGGCCGTATCGCCGCTGCCACATCTTCCATTTCCATCTGCAGTTACAAGACTGGTGTCAGGCGCTGGATCAGGCACACGCTCATCGTGTGGTGGTCTTGAAGGCCTTCTTCTTCTTCTGGGGGGGTGAAACTCGAGCATATGCGCTTCGTACGCCTCCTGTCCATCGACTTCCAGCTCGCATTTTGGGCACGGGAAACGCCGTTCAAATTGGTCTTTGTGTGCACTAGTGAGATGCCGATGCATGTCCAGGTAAACCTTGCCACAAAGCTGGCAGCGCTGGAACGGACGGCGCGAATCCGGCAGGTGGGTTTGGGCATGGCTAAGCCACTCGTCCAAGTCCTCGTAGCTTGGTGAACCATCACATTCCTGACAGGACGCCGGCCCGCTGTGCTCGGCGTGGTAGTGGTTCATGTGGTCGGTGATCATGCCGGGTGGGACTTTCCGGCCACAGAAACAAAGGATGGGTTTGGCGACAGGTCTTGGAGTGAAGCTTGGCCCATGAAAATTTGCGCAGTGGAAAGACCATGCCTCCGAGCCCGTGATTTCGCCATCCTGCCCACATTCGGCAACAGCTGGACAAATGAATGGCCGCGAAAATTGGTCCCCGTGACGCGCCTCGGTATGCCTCGTGAGGTTGGCGAAGGTTGCAAGTGGCGCCTCGCACAGGAGACACCGAAACTGGGGCGGTTCTGCCGCTGCTGCGCCAGGGCCCGTTCCACGCAGGTTATCCAGAAGAAGGTTCATCCAACGAACGATGCGCGCCCGATCCGAGGGCATATCGCTGGCTTCCAGAAATTGAGCGATGGCGGCTCCACTGTTGGTCAGCGAAAGAGCCTTTCTCTCCTCAAGGGCTCTAGACCGGATGCCGTCCGTTGGTATGCCGCGAGCTCTGTGCTCATCAATTTGGTCGAAAAACTCGGCCCTCTTGAGTCTGAGGCGGAGGTCCGACAGCCGTTTGATCTCAGCACCGCATCGATCTCGCAGCAAGGTCCTCTCACGTCCAGCAGCTTCCCGAATTCGCGAGCGAAGCGTGGTGATATCGTCACGGAGTTCGAATTCCGCGAGCTCCTCCGGCGTTAAATCAATTGGGGCGTCCTCATCGGCGTCGAAAAGCAAGTCTCCCTGGGCATCCAGGAAAGGCCGATCTTGCTTTGCCTCCTCTGTTAGGAGTTCCATGAGGTTCGCCTGGAGGGATGCCTGGTAACTGTTTTTGAACACGTCGATCGAGTTGGAGAATATGTAGCAGTGCAGGACCTCCCCAAGCGCGCCTAGATGGAAGGAGAGGAAAGCGGAGTTAGCAAGGACGCTTCTCTTTTCAGCAACCGCTCGGTGGGCCGCCTACCTTGCGTTCTACCTCCCGCCCCAACCCGTAGGCAGTAGTACCGGGGAACGTCCCTGGCGCCGCTCACGAGACACGTACGCTCCCAAACATCGCGCAATGTGGTGTCGGAGATGTTGACAATATTCTCGTCCAACATGGATGGCTTCCATTTCAGCGGGACGTACTTGGCCCTCTCTCGAAGCGGTCGAGTATAGAGATCGTCGGGTGAGGTGTAACCTGCCTGAAAGGCGTCTCGTGCGATCCCTAGACATACGATGAGGCCCGGCAGGTCGAAGAGCGGGTCGGGATTGGCCATGACTGTGAATTCAATCCACGCGGACGACTTTGGGCGGCACTTCTGACGCCGCTTCTGCTTGACCCTCTCGACGTAAACCTGGCAAGCCAGCCTGCTTCTGCCGTCGGGAAGAGTGACGAACGCAAGCCGGAACTGAGAAAACTTCATGCTGATCAAGGACTTCGGCCGGAAGCCGCCAAGACCGGACAGCAGGTCGATAACGTGGAGGTACAATCTCGTGAGCGGAGTGCAGCGGATATAGGCCGCCTTGACCCAAAGATTGAGGAGGAGTTTTCTGATATCCGAAGGCCTCGCCGCGATTTTTCGGTACGGTGACTCGGTGAGCAAGCCCTCGTCCGGCGCCAACTGCTCGTAGATCCACTACCGCCCACGAACCCAGTCAGCATTCACGCCTCCATTGCAGAAAGGCAAATCACTGACCAAGACTAGAAATCAGCGGCGGCAATGAGCGCCCTCCAGACGTCCACAACGGTCAGGGCATTTCTGACCGCTGGCACCTCTTCGCGCTCGCGCGCGTCGAGAACGAAGCGCATCTGTGTCGAATTCCGCACGTAGCTGGCAAGGAATACTTTGATCGCCTCGGTCGCTGTGTCCCGGAGCAGAAGGAAATCTTCCCAGACGCGATCGGAGTCTATTCCGGCCAGACGACAAAAGCTGTATAACCGGTTCAGCGGATGAAAGGCCACTCCCTCCAAAGAAGGCTTACTTACCGTTCCCAGAGCTTCCATATCCGCTCAATTTTACGTTTTGTATCGTCCTCGACAAGAGGACCGTCCTCTTTTGGTTCGAGCCTAACATCCGCGAAAAGCTCTTGAAGAGCCCGCTGTTGCTCGGCGGGCTGAGCGGACATCCGATCGAGCCAACCACATCGAGAAAGACGGCCGGCCATCGCTCCCGTGTCATCAAGAGGCAATAATAAAAGCAGAAAAAGGGGGCGCCAGGGCCTTTGTCGTGACCTCAAGGTGATCGGCGGCGGCGAGACGACAGAGAAGGGATAAGGAGGATACGAGAGAGCAGTGAGCGGAGAGCAGGTGAAGGAGAAGGAAGGAGGGGAGGAGAAGGAAAAGGAGGGAGGGGGGGGGTGCCGAGGAGCCGAATGCGCGTCGCCCGTCCATGGATGCTGCGCGTTCCAATATACGGCGCACTCGCTCCCCGGCCCCGGCTCGCTCCCTCATCACCTATGGCCCACGGTAGGGGTGAAAAAGAAGAAATGTGGCCATAATGCGGGATGGGTCGGGGAAGACGGACACACAGACAGGGGAAGCATCCGAGAAGACCGGCGTCCCTCTCCGTCTTTGAAAGGGACGGTGTCCGAGAAAAGCGGCGCCATGTCGGCATCCGTTTTTGCGGCCCAGGTCAGCCCCCCCAAAAAAAGCAATGAGGGTTAGGGTTGGGAAAAAGGAGGCCCCACAACAACCCCATAAAAAGCCCCACATATGTAAAAACACGACCGGGAGTTTTCTCGCGGATATGGTCGTATGGGCTAGCTACACCAGTAAGCAGAATTGACATGGTTTGCAAGCAACGCTTGAGATGA
>MU857293.1:0-11560 GCA_033296705.1 Chaetomidium leptoderma
CAAATGGCGGGGCGCCGGCGGTCAGGCGCCTGACGCCTGACCGTCAGGCAGCGCGTCAAGCCCTGCGACACCCACTGTGTGGTGAAATCACCAAGGCGCCTTGGCATGCGCGTGCGCGGTGCACCCCCTATTTTCGTGCATTTCGAGCACACTTTAGCGAGGTCGGAGCTGAAGCCCTGAAGAGTTCAATGCCGGTTTGACAGGGCCCCTTGTTCAAATCAAGGTGATAAAAACGACAGAGATCGATCTTTATCTCTGATATCGCCTTTTAGAAGGACAATGAGCTACCGTCACGCTCGGATTAATGATAACATTTTTCGTACCAACAACTCCCGTGCAACACCCGTTCGCTCTACTCCTGCCAAAGCTCATAGTCACTAAAGTACTGGTCATGGATCCTCCTCGCGTACTCCATGACAACGGGGAAGCTGCGGACAAGCTCTTCTGACGCCGGCGCCCTGCGGGATAGATGGTCAGCATCCAGACTCCAAGCATCATCACCACCTGTGAAAACTTACTGCTTGCACCCGAGAGCCGCAGTCACAAAGCCAAACACCGTCGGGTCGGCCTCGGTGGGCGTGGCGCCGCCGAGGACCCAAAAGGGACCCTTAGCACCGGCCGCCTGGGCCTTGCTGCGCGCCTCGACCAGCATGGCGTTGATGCTCTCCCACACCTCCCGGCGCGCCGCCGCGGCCTCGTCGCCGGTGAAGCGGAGCGCGCCCTGGCCGTTCAGCGTGGCCTTGACCGAGCGGAAGGCGATCAGGCCGACGAGGACCCGGATGGGGTAGGGCATGAAGCCGAGCACCGTGTCGCGCATCGTGTAGTAGTTGTCTACCCACCGCTCGCGAACCTGTTGACGGTAGGTAGTCAGCATCCATGAAATAAATCGTCCATTTCAAAAAAAAAAAAAGTATTAGTACTCACCTGGTAGAAATACAACTTATCCTCCAACAACGCCCGCACCGCCAAATCCTGCGCCCGCTCCAATGGCGTCAACACGGCATTCAAATCCTCCATGTACCGCTCCTCGACGAGCCTGCGCGCGATCAGCGTCGAGTCGCTCAGCATGTCCGGCGCGGCGGCGGCGGCATCATTGGTGTCGTGCGCCGCCGCCCTGTCGATCTCGATGTAGGGGATCTTCTTGCGCGGGCCCTTGAACGGCGAGCCGCAGTCGACGCGGTAGGCGACGCCGCCGATGCGCAGGCGCGCCTCGAGCTTGCTGACAAAGGGCGAGGCGACGTAACAGCCGCGGGCGGGGAAGCCGCGGTAGACGGTGAGGTTGGGGGCTGGTTTGAGGGCGGCGGCCATTGTGGTTGTTGTAAGTTGTGACCTTTTGTTGGTGTTTGTGGATCTGTCAAGGGATGAAGTGGACGGAGATGGGATTGAAGAAGGGGATTGTTTGTTTGAAAATGTATGGAACCTGTATTGATGCTTCAAATTTTGTAAGGTTGTATGAGCTTTATGTGCGGTCAGAGGGCTCAAAGAGTGTCTGATATGCTGAGTGAGAGTTTGACTATCTCCGAGCCGACCAAGCAGGAGACCGACCCGAGCTGAAAGACAAAACAGCGGCCAATGCAGGAGGACCCCAGTGCAGATCCGTGCGTGTCTCCAGGCAGCAACGGGCGAAGGAATGAGGAAGTGGGCACGTAGTGGGCCAACTGTAACTTTATGTATTTCTCCTCGACACGCGTCAAATAATACATTTAATTAACCCCACTCATTCATTCTCTTTCACCTGGAATCTCGGCCATGGATGTGGTGACCCGGACGGCCAATTCCTGTTGTTGGCAACTCAGCTCGTTGCGTTTCGCCTAGTTCGGCCCGTGGTTCATTGTGCAACTCGACTGGCTGAGGATGGGTCCAAAAATGCGCATTCTTCCATTGGGCCATGCCGGCGTCGTCGGTCACCACTTGTCCGTCTGCCGCATAATAGTGTTGGGATTGCGGTTGCGGCACTCCGGTTCGGTCGTCGGGTCCTGCCATTGCCGGGTCGTGTCCTGCCAATGCCGGCGCCGTCCGTTTCCTTTTCCTCATGAACAACCAAAGTGCTAGCACTCCAACCACGATTCCCCCAACCGCGGCCCCGACACCTATACCGACTGTTGCGCCCGTTGACAGCCCGCCCTCACCAGCCGCCGCCGGCAGATTGGTACCGGACGAGGAAGTGCCGGATGAGGAAGAGTTGGGACTTGTGCTGCTCTGGGCGCTGCCAGAGGTTGTCGAGGCCGTATTACTTGTCGGCGCCTCCAGGTCCGACGCCTGATAGTTGAGCTGGAACATGGGCGCCAGCAAGACCATCCGTCGTGTAGCTGTCTCGACTGTACCTGCGCCTTCACCCGAGGACGCAGTTGTTGTGATGATGTCTGGGAAGGTGGCCGGGGCCAGGCTGACCATCTGCGACCCGGAACACATGGCCGTGGCAACCGTCGTCTGGGCCGGCGCATTTGTGGCGATGACGGCCATGCAGGTGTTGCCGTACTGATTAGCACATTTGAAGCCCCTTGAGTAGGACAGTCAGCCGACACACGCTCGAACACACGCTCGAACACACGCTCGAACACACGCTCGCGGGAATAACGACCGTGACATACTCGGGGCAGCACCCGACGGCCGCCTCGCCGGGGATCAAGCTGAATTGCACCTCCCACTCGGATCTCCCGCCATAATGCGCCGTACACGCCGTGGTATAGCCCGTCGGGCATGCCAACCCGGGCGAGTAGAAGCCCCATCCAAAGAAGGGTTGTTGTGGTGCGGTAACCCCCTGGCGGGTGGTAGGTGGCCAACAGGCGGTATTGTCCTCAACTGCTCCACTCCCGCTTCTGATTACGCAATGCTGACCTCGGAAGGCCACAGCACACGTCTCGCACGTCAGGAGATGGGCGGTGCAGCTGTCTGGCATAGACCATGTTGTCGTCAACGGCCCAAGTAACGTGCCGGGACGGCCAGTGATTGCTGCCATGGTAGCAACAAGCAACACCGAAGGAAGTCAAGGCACCGAGCTGCCTGAAGAGATGCTGGGATGTGAAGAGAACAGCCCCCTTTCAAATTTGGCGCAAGGGTACCTAAGGCAATCAGCCACACGAAGCGCGATTGGATGCTCAACCGCCGACCCGCCGCCTCCGCGCAGACCAACTCACTAGCCTGGGGGATCCAATCATCCCAAATTCCAAGCATAATATTACCCTTGCATGCATTTTCGGCCTTTCGGCGCCTCGACTTGGACACAAGATGCCTGGGGCTGAGCATATTGAAACTGCGGTGGTACATGTGTAACTCTCCCATTGTCAAGAATTGAAAATGATGCATAGACATTGGACACTGGAACAGAGGTTGATAGGGATTGATGATCTGTAATACTTGGGGGCCATGATTTCATTGGGGTTTGAAACCACACTTTCTAGAACACGGCGAGCGCATTGGGCGGCGAGGCGACCAGGCCGGGGTGGTTCAGGGGCGCCGAAGTCAGCATGAAGCTGTATCTGCCCGTCTTCTTGGTGTACTCGCCGAGGGCCTTCAGATCCCAAAGCTCGCCGATGGGCATGCCAAACTGATTGAGGAACCACGCGTGCAATACTGCATCCTGGTGTCAGCAAATCTACCGCATTTGATGCCAATTCAGAGCCCCAGGGGCCAGGGGGACTCACCCAGATCCGAGATGTCACCCGGCGTCCCATCGGGCTTGAGCGCCGGAAGCGCCTCAAAGCCATGAGCATCACCGGCCACGGCTGCAAACCGGTGATTCCACACCCAGCGCGCCGTGTCCGTGGTGCCGTGCAGACCCGACAGCGTCATGGCTTGAAACTTGACAAAGTCTTCGGGCGTCGGCGCCTCGAGCATCTCGGTGTACCCGGTCCGGATGATGAGGATGTCGCCGTGCTTGAACTCGACGCCCTGGTGCTTGGCCACCTTCTCAACGTCCTCGGGCGTGATGCGGTATCCGTCGAGCGGGTGGTACGGCGTGCCCGCCGTCTCCTCGTGGTACCGCTTCCAGTCGATGAGGACGCCGCGGCCAACCACACCACCGCGCGAGTGCCAGTGCTCAATGGTCGGCAGCGGGTTCTCGCTGGTCGATTGCACCGAGAGGCCCTCCTTGGTTGGCTTCAGGCCGTTGTACGTAACCCCGTCTCTGGTGATGTGGCACAGGCTGTCCCACTGGCTGCTGAACTGCGTGTTGAATTCGAGTTCGTCATCCCAGCCTTCGCAGTCCATCCCCATATCCCTCAGGGGATGGGGGCGGTGGACTGGTGCCTTGCGGCCGGGGAGTGGGAACTTGATCCCGTTCAAGGGCCAACTGCGCCGTGTCAGTTCTTTGATGGTCGTCGTCCATTGATTTCGAGAGGATTCACCCACTTGAGAGAAATGGAAACCCCGTCCTTGACCTCGGCAGCAGCAGCCGCCACGATTTTGGGCGTGAGGAAGTTCAGGGTGCCATGGACATCCTTCTTGCCGTCTTTGTCAAAGAACCCCCAGGCGCACCCTTGGGGCTGGCCCTCAACCTTGGGGAGGTCGTCAAAATCTGGAGCCGAGCCGGGGTCCATGGCAGCGAGGTGTTTTGATACGTATATAGTCGAAGAAGTGGTGTTTCGAGCTGTCAGGTCGCCTTGCTATTTATTAAGTTCAAACTGCCCTCCTCCACGATGATCAGGGGAAACCACCTGCCCCCCCTCTAGGCTCCAACCATCTGACGAGGAGCAACAGCACCCCCGCGTCCCCGCTCGAGGAAATCCCCCTTTCCCCCCCTTCCCCCGCAGGAAGTGCTGCTGCCCAGCGCTGGGCGGGCGCCCAATAAAGTGGCACCGCGGCACGATGGTCGTTTGCTGTTTGATCCGCTAGTACAATAGGAAGCTAAACCCGTCCCGAGCCGGGCCTTTACTGGTGGAGTGGACCTGCAGGGGATCCCCGAAACCGAAACAACTTTGCGAGAGAGTCGTGATCGTATTCGGGTGCTCTTGTCAACCGCCCAGGGGCCAGTAACCGAGAGGGTTGTTCTAGCGAGTCTCGTCGTTTGCCGATATTTCCTCGGGAGGCAGGGAGATAAAGATCCTCTCTTCGGCCCCCCCGTAGCAGGAGACTGTCTCGTAGACTGTGAATGGCCAACTGTCATCCTTGATCCAGGCTCAGGCATTGAAAGAGCGGGCGAGGGCGGGGAACACATCCCTTATTAAACGATCCACCGTCTTTTGCCCCTCGGTTACATCCGCTTAGATCCCGAGATCCCTCCCCCGAACACTTTCGCTGCAGCTTGCCCGACCTGACCTATAGGAATGGGGCGTCGTGATGAACACGGTTGAGCGCGTTGTCCTAGAAGTCCGAAACCCCGCGGCCGAGGGCGCGCTTTATTATTATCTCCCGCCCAACGTAGCGGACAATACTAAGCTTCATCCCTTGCTAGTATCCGCGGGTACCCACATCGATCCTTTGATGCTCTGTGTATAAAGGTTTGGTATCGGACTTGCTCAACATTTTCAAGAATCGGGGTCAACAGAACGGGCTTGATCGCAACCAGAGACGGAGCCGTAATTAGTTGTGTCCCTCCCTTGTATGTACACACACACTACTGAATACCCCGCCTCCACACAACCCCTGAATCGTACAACCCCTAAATCCCTGGATAGGCCACTCAACATGTCAGCCCCAGCCGAAGGCGCCAACGGCAGCAACGCCGCTCCGAGCGCGGAAGACCTCAAGCTGTTTGAGCTGTCCCAAAAGTACGGCGCCGAAGCAGCCAAGCGTGTCCGGCCCGACGGCCTCGACCAGTTTGTCCCGCTCAAGAACGCCGGGAGCGAGCGGTTCCGCGCGCTTGCCGAAGACCCTTGGGCCGACCACGCCGCACTGAACGCAAAGGAACCGGTCAAGGATGGCGCCAAGTACAAGTTTCTGATCCTCGGTGCCGGCTATGGCGGCCTCCTCTTCGCCGTCCGTCTGATCGAAGCCGGGCTCGCCAGCGGGCCGGACGACATCCGCTTCATCGACGCCGCCGGCGGGTTTGGCGGCACCTGGTGGTGGAACCGGTACCCCGGCCTGCATTGCGATATCGAAAGCTACGCGTACATGCCCTTGCTCGAGGAGACCGGGTACATGCCCAAGAGCAAGTACAGCACGGGCCCGGAGCTTCGCGAGCACGCCGATCGTATTGCGACGCAGTGGAAGCTCCACGACAAGGGTCTTTTCCGGTCCAACGTCGAGAACACCAAGTGGAACGACGCAACGCAGCTGTGGGATGTCCAAGTCATCGAGGGACGCGGCCCCGGGGAGCCGAGCCGACAGCTAAAACTCCAGGCCCAGTATGTCTTGCTCGCAGCCGGGATCCTCACCAACCCGCATGTTCCCAAAATTCCTGGGCTGGAGACCTTGGCAGGACCCGTGTTTCACACGGCTCGCTGGGATTACAAGACCACGGGGGGCAGCCCGGAGGATGAGACCCTCACAGGCCTGGAGGGGAAGCGTGTGGGAATTCTTGGGACGGGTGCGACCGCCATTCAGGTCGTACCCAGGCTAGCCAAGTATGCAAAGGAGCTCTATGTGTTCCAGAGAACACCGTCTTCGGTAGGATGGCGTGGCCAGCGTCCCACCGACCCTGAGGAATGGTAAGTTCAGCGCCTGAAGGCCCCCTGGGAGGAGATTGTGCTCACACACCGGGACCAACAGGAAGACCAAGATTGCCAGAGGAAAGGGCTGGCAGCGAGAGCGGATGCTGAACCTCGACTCCTACTTGACGGATGCCAACGAGGAGGGCCAGGAGAACATGGTCGCAGACGGATGGACTGAAATGCCGGGCTTCTCGGCCGTTCTCGGCTCGCCCCGTCATCCTATCGTTGAGCCGACACCCGAGAAGATCGCGCAGCACGTCGGAAGGGTGTACAAGCTTGACATGCCCCGTGCCGAATCCACGCGGGCGCGGGTCGACACCATTGTCAAGGACCACGAAACAGCTGCCAAGCTGAAGGCATGGTACCCGACGTGGTAAGTGTGCTGTTTGTCGATTCAAGTCGAATCCAGCGGCAGAGCATATTTAACTGATCTATTTCAGGTGTAAGCGACCATGCTTCAGCGACGAGTATCTCCAGAGCTTCAACCTGCCGAACGTGCACCTCGTCGACACGGATGGCAAGGGCGCCGAGTCGGCCACTAGCTCCGGGCTGGTTGTTGCTGGGAAGGAGTATCCGCTCGACATACTCGTCCTCAGTACGGGCTACGTGACTCCGGCCATTGGCGGCGGTAGCCCGGCGGCGCGTACCGGCATCGACATTTACGGTCGCGGCGGCAAGTCGCTGGACGAGAAGTGGCAGAACCAAGGCCCATCGACCCTCCACGGCGTCTGCTCCAATGGGTTCCCCAACCTCTTCTTCACGCCTCTGTCCCAATCTGCACAGGCTTCCAACAACGCCTTCACGCTCGATGTCGGGGCAGAACAGGTCGTGCATATCATCGAGAAGGCCGAGGCCAGGGCTGGCCCCAGTGCCGTGATCGAGGTGTCGAGCGAAGCCGAGGAGGCGTGGGCTCTCGAGATCATGAGGCGCGCCGGATGGTTCGCGACTGTCATGGGCTGCACGCCCGGCTACATCACGTCCGAGGGCGAGGCTTTGCGGGGTGCCGACGACCAGATGGAGATGATGAAAAAGGCCAGGGGGGGCAACTATGCCGAGGGTATGGCGGCCTTCCTGAAGGTTCTGCAGCAGTACCGCGCAGACGGGTCGCTTCAGGGATTCCAAGTTGCGTCGAAGGCGGCCTAGATAGTATTTGAGAGATGGCAGAGTTGTAGTTTAGTTACCTTGGTTCAAAAATCTGTGTATGTATGTATGGTTTGAAAGTCCCAGCCCAGGGACTAATGGGAAAAGGGAACATTGCATCCGATGTTTTGTTAATCAGGTTCAGTTCTTTGCTACAATTTCTGCACCACACTGTCCACCACTCTTCTCCGGCACACCTCGACTACTTTTCTCTCTCTGAATCTTCTATCCGAACCACGGCTGCCTCACCGTCTTCCACGCCTCGGTTCTCCTTTCGATCCGTCTCGCCGGGAAAGTCGTCGACCAGTTGCCGCTCCAGAACAAAGGTCGAAAACTTCCTCGCACCGACTCCCTTCTCAAAGAGCTCATCCAGCTGCTCCAGACTCCTGCCTTTTGTCTCGGGCACAAATAAAAACGCCCACACAGCTAGAATTAGGTTGCTTCCACCCCAAATATAGCCGTACTTTGGGCCCCATCCCAGCTGATCCGGGTTGATAAAGTATGGCGTGAAGAAGGACACCAGCCAGCCGACAACAAAGTTCAACCCTGAAGCGGTGCCGACGGTTTGAGACCGCAGTCGCTGCGAGGGGATCTCGGTTCCGAGCGCCCACAACACAGGCCCCTGACCGAGGCCGTACACCCACGTGTACACAATGCTCAGCCCAACAAGCGCCTTGCTCGCGTCCGACGAACGGCCACCCGAGACGGTGTAGACAATGGCCATGCCAAACATCATGGCCGACGAAACCATGGACGTCACGACGAGCAGCTCACGCCGCCCAAAGTACCGCATGGCCGGGAACGCCGCCATGTTGCCCGTCAGCGCAATCGCCAACGAGATCATGACCCAGGCAAAGGGCGAGCCGACCCGGGCCTGCACAAACAAATACACGGAAAACCCGGCCATGAAGGTGACGCCGGTGGCCGTCCCGCCAATGTTGGCCCCGTAGCTGAGCAGCGTGCGCCGCAGATCCGGGCCCTTGAACATGTCGCTCAGATGCACCCCCGAATGCATCTCCTGCTCCATCAGATAGGCGCTCTTGATGTCCTCCACCTCGGCCCTGATCACCGCCTCGTCCGTGATGCCGCGGAGCCTCCGAATCGCCCGCATGGCCTTTTCATCCTGCCCTTGCGTGACGTAGAAGCGCGGCGTGTCCGGCAAGAACAGCAGCAGCACCGTCAGGAACGCCGGCACAATGTACATGACGGCGAGCGGGATCTGCCACGAGACATGACCACCGTACGGCGCGCAATAGTTGTCGACGAGGATCCCAAACAGCGCGCCCAGCGAGGTCTGAAAAGTGCTCATGCCGACAATCGGGCCCCTCAACAACGACGGCGCCGACTCGGCCATGTACGTGACGCAGTACGGGATCAGGAACCCGTTGGACATGCCCAGCAGCAGCCGGCCCGCGTACAGGCCGGCCAGGTTCGTCAGGCCCAGCTGCAGCGAGATGGACACGAAGGCGAGCAGGCAGCCCGTCCACAGGCCGACGCGGCGCGAGACGCGCGTGTGCGACACGTAGATGAGGACGGCCGAGAGGAAGCCGCCGACGTTCATGAGCGACTGGATCAGGCGCTGCACGTCGGTGCTGATGTTGAGCCCGATCGGGTTGGTCGGGTCGACATACCCATAGACTTGGAGGAAGCCCGGCATGCTCTGGAAGCCGGCGATGGCGGCCGAGTCGTAGCCATACTGGAACTGGCCGAGGGCGATGAGAAAGCAGATGAAGACGACGCGTTTCTCGGCGAGGAGGCGGCTGCGGTGGGCGGTGCCCGGGACGGTCATCGTATTGACGCGGCGGAAGCTGCTGGGTGGAGTTGTCGCGAGGAGAGGAAAGAGAGGAAAGAGAGGCGGGTGAGAGCCATGTCAAAAGGGGAATTTCAAATAAGGCTGATTCTGGTAAGGGCGTAGAAGACTAAAAGATGCTAGGGTCGGGATATGGACTTCGTTAGCCGGATATCACCTTCATATGCCGGATTCCCCTCACAACGTGCCTGGCCACACAATTGGCTGATTGCAGGTGCCACGATGGTTCTCAACTCCCGGGAGGAGATTAATTCAAGCACTGTGCATGGGTTATAATATCCGTATGTAACGTTAGCGATTGTGCTGCCAACGACAGGCACTGAACCATGGTTGGGGTCAATAGGGTGTGGTGTTACCAGGCCACTGTGTTACACAGCTTCAATTCCTCTGATGGCTCAAGGTAAATGATAGTTTAAATGGGGTGAAAAGTAAAGATATTGACCGGGGGAACGCTGGATACCATATTGTTGGTGTATCGACCTTTTCCCGGCCGTTGACATAGTTCCATTTGTGCGATTGCGTACCATGTGATTAATGCCGGAAGCCAACCTCGTCCGCTCCGTGGAACGCCATGACCATGAAATACACATCCAAGGGGACCAACAAGAGGAACTAGCAACTGTGGAAGAGGACGGGATATGAGACATGTTCGAAGTAAAACACTTCAACGATGAAGTACGCCGAAGCGAGCCCTACGACTATCATCCGCTAGAGTGCGGCAAAAAGCACAAAGCGGAAGTGAGGACCGAGGGACATGAAAAATAAACAATAGAATGAATCACGATAACACCCCGGCCGGCGCATCCTCCTAATCACGGCATACCCCAAGCTCACCAGGAAACGCGTAGGCCAAGGGAAGAACATTGGGATGGTCGGAGCAGCTGCCGTATCCCACTGAGACGCGAGAGTGTGCTGCCTCGGGGTGGTTGTCGGGGAACGCCTCGACGCCGGACATGGGGTCGCCTGAGTAGAGGCTGCCGTCGCTCCGATGGCAGCAGCTGTCCCGAATGTGGGAGCCATGGAGATAGAGGGCCTTGGCTGAGGTCCGGATATTCCATGCGTTGTCCTATTCCACGGCCCAGCGGTTAGCATCTTACAAGACCTCCCGTATGTACCACTCTCCTCCATGGCCAGGTCAAAACTCACATTACACCAGTACACGCCGGTGTTTTTGCTGCATCCAAGTCGGTGACAACGCCCAGCCTCAATGGTCCACACGCCCTTGAGAGCACGGAGCTTGGTCAAGATGCGGGTGACGTCGTCCGAGTTGCCAGTCGCGATACCGCTGTCGGATCCGCACAGTCTGAAGCCGTAGTCGTGCAGGGTCTCTTCGGGATCGGCAACCTCGAGAGTCCATTCGGGGTTGATGTGCAGCACCTTGTTCCAGAGGTCCTGGGGAAGGCAGTTGTCAGTGACATGCTGGGGCGGCGAGCACAATCTCGGGAACTTACGTCAACGTCGGTGATATAGATGGTGACGTTTGGCGGAAAGGGCCATACTGGACCGTCCCAACGGAGCAGAGACGGCGCTTCTCGGGGACTGACTGCTGCGGCAGAGGCAGTCTGGAGACTGACGTTAGGGAATTTGGATGTTGGAACGGAGTGATGCAGAGACGGTGCTCACCTGGAGGGATGCCGCAGCAGCAAAGAGCGAAATGATGGATGCGCGAAAAGTCATGTTGTTGGTGCAGAGGGAAGAGGGTTGAAAGAAGAGTGCCCGACCGAGTCAACTTCAACACGCAGATACGTTCGACCTGATGGTAGGCGAGGCATCTTTATGTCGACTGGCAGGAACAACGTCGAGTCTCTGACAAGTCCAAAGAAGGTAAAAAAACGGTGTTTGCTGTTTCCCGTGACTCACAAAGAAGGCAGCAGCCGACCCGTGTAAAACTGTTTGTTGTTTCCCGGCAGAGCTCAAAGAAGTCCTGTGCGAGTCTAGGAAACGAGCAATGTGGGAATTGGAACGGAAAAATACAAAAAGCTCACCGGCTAGCTCGACCCCGTCGGGGAGGTAGCCGGCT
>MU857295.1:0-11311 GCA_033296705.1 Chaetomidium leptoderma
CATCCCCACCAAGCCGAAAAAGCCTCACCAACTCCTCAAACGTCGGCGGCGCCTTCTTCTTGTAGTGGCCACCACCGCCACCGCCACCGCTCGCCTCATCACCATCATCACCACCACCACCACCATTACGATCCTCCCGCAGCGCTTTCGCAATCATCTTCTCCTTGCCCTGCTGGATCTCCAGCAGGCCCTCGTCGATGGTGTCCTTGACGACAATCTTGACAAAGTGCGTCTCCTTTTCCTGGCCGATGCGGTGCACCCGGCCAAAGGCTTGGGATTCCATTGCTGTGTTCCACCATTCTGTTTTTTGTTGTGGATTAGTAATGATATTGTTGATTAATTGGTGGGGGCGGTGGAAAAAGGAAAAGGGGAGGGGGTTACTTACGGTCGACTAGGATGACGCGGTTGGCGCAGGTTAGGTTTAGGGCTTGGCCGCCGCAGCGGATGGAGGCTATCTAAATAAAGGGGGGTTGTTAGTTGGTGTGGATTTGGGGACGGGGGGGGTTGATGAACGGGGGAGGTGAGAAAGGGAAGGGGGGGAATGGGGAGACGGAATTACCATGACTTTGATGTCGGGATCTTCTTGGAACTTGGGGATGGCGGCTTGCTTCTGGTCTTTGGGGAGGTCGCCAAAGTAGTAGAGGAAGCGGATCCCTTCTTCGTCGAGCATGCGGCCGATGATGCAGGCGAGTTTGGCCCAGTTGACAAAAACTGCCATGTCTGTTAGCCAAGAAACATTCTGAGCGTAAGGTAGCTATTGTAAAATCTCTCTAGTACCTACCAATGATCTTGTCTTCCGGGGCTTCTCGCTGCCAGATGAGAATCTGGTTCTTGACGGCAATCGTTTTGGCGCTAGCCAAGAGAGGCTTGTTGGGGTAGCTCTCGTCGTATTGTTTGATCCACGTGTGTCTGTCTTTCATCTTGGGCTGGGCCAAGTTGTCGTCGTCGCCAACTTCCCGATCCTCCTCGGTTTTTTTCTTTCTCCTCCTAGACTTTTTGCCGCCGCCGCCGCCGCCGCCCTCGCCGTCACTCTGCTCAGCGGATGGGCCATGCGGTCCCTCGAAGTCGTCCAGCTGCCAGAGAACGACGTTGCAGGTTGGACAGCTGGATTTCACTTTTAGGGCTCCGGCGATACACTCTTCGCAGAACATATGTCCGCACTTACAGTTGGTTAGTCAGGGGGTGGCAGTTCCAATGGAATAATACGGAGCACTTACCGCAGTGATCTTGGGCTCGACCGGACTATCGTAGCAGATACGACAGATGAGTTCATCCATTGACTTTCCGGCTTCCATTTGCTCAAGTTGCGAGTCCATGTCAAAATCATAGCCGAACCGGCTTCTTCCAAAGGTGGTGAAGCCGTCCCCGCGACCCTCGTATTCCATTTCCATCCAACGCTGCACTTGGTGGTGCATGGGTGATTTGCCGCCGATGACGGATAGCTGTCGTCGGACGTAGCTGAAGTCTTCCAACGTGAAATTCTGCTGAAGGACGCCTTCGAGGAGGAATATGTGCGCCACTCCTTGCCGTAGGCGAGTGAGGTATGCTAAATATGTCTTCATCTTCTTCCGCGCGGTGCCGTCCTGGAGGTGAGTGCTGATGTTGTCCCGGAAACGACTCTCAAGCCGTCTGTTTTCGTTAGTACCTTGACAAGAGAGTTGAAAAACAGAGTTGAACTCTACTGAGAAGCCAGCTTACCGATATATCAGACGCTCCTCCGTGGTTAAGTCGACCCAGATGATCTTGAGGGGATGGGTTTGGGGGATCTGGAGAATAGGGGCGCCAAGGAAGTGGGCATCAACGTGTCTGTTGGCATAGTAATTAGCACAAACGCGGCAGAACGAAGCATATGGAACTCCTCTCTTCAATGTGTTACCTTCGGATCATGATGCTGGAAACCACAGCGCCCAGTCGGTCCCGAGAGTCAACCTGTCAAAGGTCTTTCGTCAGCATGGTGTTTTGCTAGAGGATGAGCATGGGTATGTACAGTACCTTCTCAATGTTGCCGAATTGCTTGGCGAATTCATCTTCATCGCTTGCCCAGTGAGCACCGAGGAAGCGGAAGTATGCGTAGAATTCTATCACCTGTTAGCCCATGAAAAGGGATCTGGGATTCCCGAGTTTTGCAGCACACCTTCTACCGAGTTGTGAATCGGAGTCCCGCTTAGGATCCACCGATATTTGCTCGTGAGGTTGATGCAAGCTTGTGCCGCTGAGTGACGCTGTGTTAGACGACTAAACAAGTATCATGGGTTGATGTTTAAACAAACTTTTGGTCTTGAAGTTTCTGATTGCGTGTCCCTCATCAAGAACGACTCGGAAGAACTCGGTTTTGAAGAGCTCGCCCAACTCCTTATCGAATTCCTCGGCCCACTCTTCTTCATCCAGCTTTCTCCCGGCAATATGCTTGAGTGTCTTCTCCGAGGGATACGCGTTTGTTACCTCGTTATAACTTGCAAGCCTGCCCGAGGAGCCATCGAGGTCAGTGTTTGGTTCTCTAGAATGGAATTGGACTTACACGATGTCTGCGGTCTGCCAAACCTCAGGGTGGACCTTGGCGCTGGCCTTGTAGTGGTGACTCGCCCTGACGAAAGATCTCTCGCAATGCTTATTGATCTCCCGCATCCATTGGTTGATGGCAATGGCGGGGGCAACAATCAGCGTCTGATGACGGCCTGCTTCGATGTCCTCTGGAGTCGGCCTGTTGGCGGCCATGGTAGCCAGCACTTGGACCGTCTTGCCCAATCCCATTTGATCCCCCAGGATGCCCCCGTACGGGCCATCCGGCGAAAACTCCTGGCAGAGCATTCGGGAGACTCCCACCAGCTGATGGTTATAAAGGGTTGAAGCAATACCCCTGAGCTTCCATCTGCCCTTGATTGTTCGGACTTGCCGGCAGCCGAATGACTGGATCGCAATCTTGAGCGATTTCATGTCCCCGGATCCAGTACCGGGGTCTTGGTTGCTGCTGATCTTGAACATGAAATCTTTCATGGCCTTGAGCTGATCGGCACGTCTTGTGGCCGTTATTGCGCCGGGAATCGCCACGGCCCCCTGGGCCGCCCTCGCCATGATCGGGTTGGCGTCTTGCAGCATGCGCATGAGTTTCCCCCCCTTGGCGTCGGCTGTCTTGGGATTCTTTTTTCCACCCGGATTCTTGGAGGATCGCTTTCTCTTATTCGTGACGTCGGTCACAATGCGCACGCCCGAGCCCTTCTCAGCGTATTCGCGCTCCCAATATTCCTTGGCTGTTTTCGCTGTTGGACGTTTTTTCTTCCCTAGCACGCCAGCAGACCGGTCAACATCCTTGGCCGGGATGGGCATCGCATTCGTCCTGGGAGGCTTCGGAGGTTTGCCACCTTGGGAAAGTGCAAGTGCTCGGCCAAGTTCTTGCTCGGCCGCCTGATCTTCATCTTCATCCTCACCGAGAAACTCCATTTGAGGTTCTGGGCAAGATGAGGGCTGCTGAGACGCCATCATCTTTTCAACAGCAGCGATCTTTGCAGAATTCTTGGCCAAAGCGAGCCTCTCCATCAGGGTGAGGGGTCCTTTGGCTTTCAGGGCACTCAGCTCCTCTTGCTGCGTGTACAGTCGAATAAGCTCGTCGTCAGTTGGCTCTTGCCATCCTTCGTTCTTCCCGTTGTTGGGGAGGGCACCCGTCCGAGCTGAGCTGTCCTTTTTTGTTGACTTGCGCTTCGAAGCCGAACGACGACGTTTTCTCGGCCTTTCACCATCGGAGAGGCCGTCATCATCATCCATCTGAAAATCGGCATCAGCCTCATCATCTTCGTCGGAAATGGTGATGAAGGCGTCATCTTGATCTTCCACCTTGACTCGCGCAGAGCCCATCAGAATGACATCCCTTGCTGCCTTGGGAGAGCCTCTAGATTCTTTACCGACGAATTTGGCCTTGACGTTGTCGGGAACATCCTTGGCATCGACGATCATGCACTCATCGTCGTCCTGGCCGACCTCAGTTTTAGGCTCATCACCATGCTGGTGCTCATCCTCGTCGACCACATCTCCAGCCTCATCCTCGTTGTGATGCCCTTGCTCGTTGTGGTGCCCCTGGTCAGAATCACCGTCGTACTCACTCTTGATCTCATCAGTCTGCTTAACAAACAGGCCATCTTCGCTGCTTGTGTCGCTCATAGCCGGATCGTCATCGTCGTTGTCCTGGCGATTCGGGCGAGCTTGGCTGGGCCGCGCGTTTGTTGCAAGCCCCTGAGGAACTTCCACCGAGTTCAGCGTTTGTGTGAGAGGTCCATCCCCGGGCGGAGGTGAGCGGAAGTCAGGGTCGGCGCCTGGATGAGACAGACCTCCGAGATGGCCAGGAGGGCCATCCGGATAGGCATCGTTGATTTCGGGCATGGTCGAACTGGGTGTCAAGTGTATGCCCGCGAGAAAGCTGTTGAGCAATGTTAGCCGGTACCCGCTCAACTTCCTCCGTGAGCCACTTACAAGTTAAGACTGTTGGTGTAAACCGACTGAAGACCGACCTTGAGCGAGCCTCGGGAGTCTCAAAGGCGAGAACTGCGCCAGAGTTGGAGAGCGGAAGGCTCGAGAACGTCTTTGTAGTTCATCCGGATGTCAGTAAATAATAATTAAAGTAAGAAAACTGGGCTGTCGACGCGATGTGTGGAAGTCCCCGAGACCCGCAAAATTTGGGAATGAACGGAAACGCGTTTGGGATGTTCGCAAAATTGGTAGTGGCGAGGGAACAAAATGCGGGAAAGCGATGGAAAACGAAACGGGCGAATAATTAATCAGGAACTGGGGAGATTAGAGAGTGCTCATGGCCCTGAAAAAAGTTGAATTCGCGAGTTGGAAGAAGCTAGCTCTCGGTTCGTAGATTCCACCCACGCGAGAGAAATATGCCTCCAATATGTATCGATGAAAAGGAACGAAGCAACCTCGATCGATAAAAACTGACCAATGCGATGAGCGACTGCGCATGAGGACGCAGGAATGGGTGGCACTCTTGACTCCTTGTGGCGAGATTGTCGGGTGGAAGATCTCGGCGGTAATTATGGTCCGATTAAGAACGAAAAATGATTGCAGCATGTAGCTGAAGTAGCAAAGAGGAGGAGAGAATAACCTGCTGGTAGGTAGCAGGGTGAAATTGTGAGGAAAGAAGGGAACTTGAAGTTGGAAGAAGTGGAAAGTGGTGGTTTGGCTATCCGCAGTGCGCGCGGGAGGAAAATAAGCGGTTTCGGGTGTTGCGGTGGTGTGGGAAGAAGGAGCTGTTTTGAGTATTGGAATAGAAGATTAGAGCATAAACAAGATGATGATGATGAGGAAGCTGGAGAGTCAGTTTCTAATTTTTGAGGGAAACTGGCAGCGTGTTTTTACCCTGTAGGTGTAATTCGTAAAAGAGAGACAGCTGATTCGTTTGCGAAAGAGTTGTTCTGAAAGTGAATATGGGTTTGTGGGAAGAATAGAGGAAAGTAGTTGTGCGGAAAAGTTTCGGGAGCAGAGGTCTGTTGAGAAGAAAACAGCAGGGTTCTCTACTCGAAGACTCTGAGACGACGAAGCAAACGCACCATAATCCATTCAGTGAGTGAACCCACACTGGAGATTAGGCCAGAGGTAATCGATCTCCTCAACCGAGGGACGACTCGGGACTCTGCGTACTGTCCCTGGACAAAGGGTATCCATGTTTTGACCAGCGCAAGAGGACAGGTGCAGCTGCCACTTCAGTTATCTTCATGTAAACCTAGATTTAAACACAACCAACCACAGTTTCGACAGTTGCCTGCATGATTAAGAGGAGGTGGAAGAGAACGGCAGAAAGTGGCATTTACTTTTCAATTTGAATCCAAAACCCTGGCAGGATATCCAGTACTCTAAGAATGTTGTGAACGATACACAGAGTTATAAGAAGCTGACCGGACTTACACACTTCACCTAGCTAATAAGACCTGTCACTACCTAGTAGGGGGAGGGGGGGTCGTGGTAAGTATGTTGAGAAAGTAATATGATGATGCTTTGCGGCAATACTGTTGACATGCATGTTACCACTATGTTAGCCACTTACATAGGAGACCTGTTGTCTGGATGAAATATCAGGGCTAAGAAGCCAGTATGTTTGGTATAGACAGTAGAGCTTGTGATATATCTAGCTATCTAATGACAGCCCAAAATATCAATATAACTAAGACTCTATAGTATAGTCTTATTGATGCGACATTGGGTCAGGCTAGTCATTCTATCTAACTAGATAGCCTAGAATATCACCTTCCTAACCTTTACCGTCTAGAGGATATTAACCTGGGGAAGGAATATATCTATTACTTCTAAAATCTGCAAATGGCTAAGTGGTCAGATGCTGTGCTCTTTATGTAAAGTACCTTCGTTCGATTTACACTTCGTCGTCTGTTTTATTTACTATTTAAGGGCCTAATTAAAAATAGGTTCCTAGAAAAGTAAAAAGAAAAATCTTTTCTTTTTTTTACTTTCCCTACCAGGGTTAGGGTAAACCAGGGTTAGGGCTGGCTAGGGTTAGGGTTGTAGACATTGCTAGATATTATGATGCCCTGGATATTATAATGCTCTAGACATTATGCACCACCCTGTCTAATGAATTTTTCATATTTATAGAGACAGGGTTTTGGTTCAAACGATTACTAAATAGACTTGCAATAGCCTATGTGTGTCGAGGTTAATTTTCACTGTTGATAGTCTGTTGCCAGTGCGGTGACAGTATGTCTGGAGGGGGGCCTCTCCGCTAAGGTAGGTATCTATGAAGAAAGCAAAACAAACACAGACACACCCAATACCGTAGTGGGAAAATGTCTCTTTTCGCACTCGGCGCCGTCCTTTTTGAGTTGATGGGTGGGAGTCCGCCCTACGCCGGGTTGTCGGACGAAGAGATTCTTGACTCGTGCTATATAAGGGGTGTATTTCCAGACACCAAGGCTTGGAGGCACTTGGCAGCATTACTAGAGGTGCTGGCAAGGCCAATACGATATCATGGATGCCCAATTAGAAAGCCTTCGGGGTGTAAGAGGCAGAGATGGAACAAGTCTAGGACGAACCTGGGTGCTCGGACGAGGGCATTTGGGGTCATATAACCCCCCGTTCTAATGTTCGTCGTCATGGTGTCTGCCAGATCGACGTTCTGAGGGCTCATTGCCAATCAATAAGCGAGGGCGCGAGGCTCTGTGATATTGATGTCTTGGCTTGTAAAAGAGGCCTGGCATGATTGGTCAAGGTAGAGAGTCTGCCGCGAAACGTGCACTAATTCAGGGGCATGCAGCGGGCCGCAGCCCGGGCGTGATACCAAGACCATCCAAGCCTTCTCGCGGCGCGGGGACAAATGGAAGCGGGGGGTTCCTCTGGACCTGATCAGCCTCACCTGAATGAGGCCTACTGGTCAGAGTTCAATGATCAAGTGTTCATGTATCCGGGGGCAGGCTGTTGGCCGCCGCTGTTGATAAAAGGGACACCTGACAAGAGCCACTCCTTGAATTGTCAAGTTCATCTTTCTGTGCGTGTAACAATCCCTGCCAATGAAATGTCGTCCGGTTCCTTCAATTTCAACTCCGCTCCTCAAGGGGCCCAACCCTTCAGCTTCAGCTCCCCTCCACAAGGGTCCCAACCCTTCAACTTCAACTCCGCCCTCCAAGGGGCCCAACCCTTCAGCTTCAACTCCGCTCCCGGCCCTTCTCAGCCCTTTAACTTCAACACCCCCCTCCAATCCGCCAGCTTCACCTTCTCCTCCGCCCCGACCGGAAACAACCCCTTCCAGTTCACAGGCCCCATCCCCCCTCCAACCAACCCCCCAAAGCCAACCCTCTGCACCAACTGCGCAGCCCTGGACCTCGAAACCGCCTTCGCCCGAGCCCACTCACTGTACGAGGGCGCCCGCCGGCGCGCCAACACGCGCCAGCTCGTCACCTGCCGCGCGCCCAACGGCACCGTCTACCTGCGCGATTTCTACTTTGTCACCTCCCTCGGCCACCGCCTCACCACAGCCGAATCCCCCGCCACCGGCAAGTGCAAACTCTGCGCCTTTTTCAAACAGCACATCACCACCACCACCGGAGACGAAAGGACGACGACATACACGGTCCTCGCCATCTGCAGCAGCGAGAGCCCGCTCTTCCAACCGCCGCGCAAGGACCCGAGCGGAAACTGGGTCCGGCGGGACGGGTGGGACGAAGAACTCGAGTACAACGTGTTTCTGGCGGTGGTGCCCGATGTCGAGGGCGTGCCGAGGACGGGATTGCCGTTGCGCTGGTTGGAGACGGAGCTGCCGAGACATGGGGGGATTTATCGGCTGACCAAGCCCTTGGCGGGGGGCGAGCGCCCGCGGGTGACGTTGCCGCGGGCGTTGCCGGCCGGGGTGGATCTGAACTGGGCTAGGCGCTGGTTGCGGGTGTGTGGGCGGAATCATGGTGTGGCTGGTGGTGGGTGTTGTGGGCCGGACAAGCCGCCGGGGGCGACGATGAGGGGGTTTCGGGTAATTGATTGTACCCAGGCGCCGCCGGTGGTTGTGGAGGTGCCGTGGAGTGAGAAGTATGTGGCGGTCAGCTATGTCTGGGGGCCATCGACTGAGGACTGGCCGCCGACGGTCACTGATGCGGTACATATGACCAAGGAGATGGGCGAGCGATATCTATGGGTCGACCGGTTGTGCATTGACCAGACTAATGTGGACGAGAAGATGGCGCTGATCTCTCGCATGGACGACATCTACGCCGGTGCCGAATTCACCATCGTCAACGCAGCTGGAGACGCTCGGACGGGGTTGCCTGGCGTTTTGGGGACGCAAAGGACGGTTCAGCCAAGGGTTGAGCTCGCCATAAAGCCCGAGGCAAACAGTATTGCAGCAACGAATTCAGAAGATGCGTACCTCGAACTCCTCAACGTGCCCGAGGCGGAATACAACAAGGAGACGGAGGGGCACCGCATGTGGCTTGACAACTTCCGCCACGGCCTGAACAATGTCATGAAGATCGACCTCAACGAGCTCCTAGCCGTGGGCAATACCAAGGACCGAGCCAAGCAATACGGCATCTCGGTCGACCACCTCGACTTCTTTGAAGACTCGGCCCAACAGCTCAACATCCCCTTTGACGAATTCATGGAAAAACAACAACAACTCGCCACCAGGATCGGCATCACCCTCCCCGAACTCGTCCCCTGGCTCCAGCGAAAAGTAGCCGCCGACGCCGGCGCCCCCATCCCAGACAACCAACCCCTCCCACCGCTCGACCGACCCTCGCAGCAGTCACAGTCCACCACCACCTCCCCCTCCAAACCCCCCGTCCCCCTGCCTCTGGGCCTCACACCAAACAAAACAACCCTGATCTCCACCATGCCCGAACCGCGGCACACGATCCGCCAATCCATCTGGGCCACCCGCGGCTGGACCTACCAAGAAGGCGTGCTCGCCACGCGCCGGATCGTCTTCACGCCCGACCAGCTCTACTGGGAATGCAACGGCATGGCGCTGGCCGAAACCCTCGAGCTGCCCATGAAGACGCTGCATGTGCTGTCCACCGACCGCACGCACCGCCATTTCGCCGACTATGTGCTGTCGGGCGTGTTTCGCGGGTCCGATAGCAGTCGGCACGGCGGTGGCGGCGCGGTGCCGGAAATGCAGTACGGGTTCCGCGAGGAGGGGGATAAGGGGGTGGATGGGGAGGTGCAGCGGCTGGATGCACACGTGCGGGCGTTTACGGGGCGGCGGTTGACGGATGGGGGGGGATTCGTTGAATGCTTTTTTAGGCGTGGCCGCGAGGTATGCGCCGTTGGGAAAAAAGGGGTTGGGGATGGTGCAGGGGGTGCCGGTTTGGGTGGGGGGGTTTGCGGATGGGGGGACGCCGGCGCTGGGGCACACGTTTGCTTGCTCGGTCAGTGTCTGGTTCCATGTGGCGCGGCCGGTGCAGCGGCGGGCCGAGTTGTATGTTGCGGACTGCAAGCGGCGAGCGCAGTTTCCGTCGTGGAGTTAGATTGGATGGGAGGGTGTTGTGGAGTTTAACGGGGACAATTCCGACCATAGTGGTGTTTCTGAGGACGAGGACGACGAGGATGACGAGGATAACCAAGGCGACAACGCCCACGTCGACTTCTTCATGGCCATGCTCAAGCCCGAGTGGGTCAAGAGCGTCGATATGTTGTGGTCCGCCCAGATGGTCCTGCATTCCGAGGATGGCAGTCACTCGACCCTCGTCAGCGGCCATGTGCCCAACTTGGATGAGTTTGCCGGCGGGAAGAATGCCGGCAAGAAGTGGTTGCTGACTATCAAGGACCCCTTGGTGTTGAAGCACCTCTACTTGATGCATTCGTCCTATGGCGGGTGGAAGCGGCTGATGGGCAAGGCTGTTGAGTTGCATTTGTCTGTTCCCATGACAGAGGAGGAGTTGACGGCGGGCCATAAGGCGGGCAGTTTGGTGTCGGTTCTGATTTTTGCGAGTAGGGTTCCATTTGTCTGGGATGGCCGGGCGAGGTTTCTAATCTTGAGGAAGGCGGGTGATGCCGGGGAGCGGTGGGAGCGGATCGGGAGACTGGCGCTCACTATGGAGGAGTGGATGATGAGCAAGTACAAGGATTCGGGTGACATGGTCAAGGACTTGCCCGTGAGAAAGTTTGGAAAGGATATCACGCTTGTTTGATGGGCACGGACTTGGAGTTCTTGGAGTGATGAACAACTTGAATCATACACGGGACAGGACCAATGAGACGATGACCCGCCCAATGGGAGTGAGAGTATGACAGAACGTCATTTGATAATGGAGTCTGGATCCTAAACAAGAACCGGGACTGCCTATGGAGAAAACCAAAGCAGAATGCTGCCCTTTTCAATATGACTGCATCATGTGGGACTGCGGGCCCCGGTATAACTTCTTCAGACAGAGAGTAGTATAAGATATCAGGAAGCAGGCCACAAGAGAAACCACAGGACTTCACTTGGCCGCGTGGTTCGGCATCGAGAGCCTTGCCCGGGTGTTAGCCGAGAGTCTCGGCTCCAAAAGGAAAGACAATTTGGGCCGCACGCCGCTGATCATTGCTGTCAGGAAGAAGCATCTCGCTATAGTGCAGGTACCAATAACTACAAAACGTCGACGGCGCCAAGTAGGGTGTTAACGTCTAGTGCTTGAGCGGTAGCCCTGTCAACCTCTAGGTCTACCCGGCCATCATACCTCCTCAATACCTCCCTTCAGGGTAGAATGAGACCCTGACCCGACGTAGTCAAGGCCTCACTAGCTAGTCCCTCAGACATAACCTGCTCTGCCACCGCTGAACGATCACATACGGCCATACCTACAAGAAAATTCGGGATCCCGTCCGCTCTCCCCTAGAC
>MU857297.1:0-11148 GCA_033296705.1 Chaetomidium leptoderma
AGTGTAAGTAGTCACTATTCGATCCGAGTGTCTGTGACAATATACTAACTTACTATATTTAGGACGTACTAGCACACGCTTCCTCACCAGAGGGAGGGCGAGGGTTGGGGTTTGTGGGGCCGTGTACGATGCGAGTTGCTGGGTTGCTAGGTTGCTGCTTGGGAGTTGGGAGAGGAGGAGGAGTGTTTTTTGGGGTTTGTTTTTAAAAAGTTATATAATGAACAGCACCCCCCCCCACCCCACTAAGCGCTGACCCAGTCAGTCCCTATACAAGTGCATGTCTCTTAATATGAGGATCGAATCTATCTCCAAAGCGATGATTGTTTGTGGGATCGTAAGCGCGAACCTCGTCTACGTCAGAGAAAAGTCCTTTCGCAACGTCTCCACTGCCGGAAGCTACGCATGTAACCCTCCCCCTCCGCTGACTTCAGCGACACTAGAATGCCCAAGCCCCGGTGGCAGGGGTTCCGTGGCCCGGCTACCTTGCGCTATGGGTTCAGCCTCGGTACAAGACCTCGGTGGCTGTCTTCCGCCCCTGGGCTACCTTGAGCTATAGGTTTGGCTTTGGCACAAGACCTCGGCGGCATGTCTTCCACCCCTGGGCTACCTCGATGCTATACCCAATGGGTTAGCGGGGGTACAAGATTTTACGGCACGCGTTCCGCTGTTAGTCGTAGTGCTATAAAATTCTAATAATCTGGCCCGATTGGAAAGGTCAATTAGGTAGGTATCCTAGCAAACTACATGTGCCAAAATATATACAACAGGAGTAGCATAATACTACAAACCTGATGCATCGGGAGTCGGTACTGACAGTACTTGGGTGATATTTCAGGTACTTAAGTAGTATATCCTACACCCAAATCCTCGTCGCTGCTGCTCGTTCCATGCATTGCCGCAGTAGAAAACACGTTCACAGCTAGTCCTTGGTGCTCCCCCGTTTACGTCTCTCCCCCGGTAGGTTTGCCACTCCGGCTTTCTGGGGTCTCGAGCCCAATTGTGTTGCCGACTCCGTTCCACCCGTGCGGGCTTTGCTGGACCCAGAAGCCATTCTCGGTTTATTAGGCTCCGTCCTTGTCAGCAAAGGGCTTGGCTGGGGCTGGGCTCCGTTGGGCCTTGAAGGTTTTCGGGGGGCCGACTCCATTTGTCCATGAGAGCTAGAATGCTTTGGCCGGGCTGTTAGTACCTGTTCGGTGGTCTCTGTACGTGCCTGTAAAGAAATTGGGGGCCGGCCTCGATTGGACGCTGAGACTAATCGCGGCGCAGTTTCCGTATACCCCCCCTGTGAATAACTCGGCCGGGCTTCGTCCGTCCTCGAGACTAATCGCTGGGCGGCTTCCGTACGCGCGTTCGAAGCATTTGGTCGGGATTCATTCGGTCTTGCGGCTTTTTGTGGGACATGTTCCGTGTAATGATGCGGAGGACTCGGCCGGGGTTCGCCGACCTTCATGGCTACCCGAGGGGCAGGTTCCGTCCGCTCATGGGGAGGATTTGGTCGGGGTTTGTTAACCTTCATGGATACCCGAGGGGCAACCTGAGGTTCTATCCGCTCATGGGGAGGATTTGGCCGGTCATTCTTGGGTTTCAAGTTTGAAACTTCTCGCGGGCCAGACTCCGTAGAAGCATGCGGAAGCTTTGGCCGGGAGAAGGAGAGATTGGTTGGCATGAGACGGACTCGGCCGCGGCGGTTGATTCTCCGGTCACGGCGTTCAGGTGTTCCCGGTGCCGAGCCAGAACCTGAACCTGAGTTTATTGAAGGTGGCGAGCTTAGCCCTTCACGGAGTTCTTGCATAGAGCGCATGCCAGCGGCATCCAGCTCAATGTCGTCTTGTGGGGGGTGGTTAGGTGATGGTTGAATGGGGAAGGGGATTTGTGAGATTCCTGTTACACAACACGTTAGTAAGGTAGACTCAGATAGTCAAGTGCTAATACCGAAAGTGAAGGGTCAGGGTATAACCATACCTGTGGAGCCGGCGAGGAAAGTGTCGATATATGTCGTTGAGACTCGTCTTCCCTTCGCTTCTAGGCCCAGGTTCGTGAAAAGGTACGGAATCCCTGGCTGATCGAGGCTGTTTCTTTTTTGGGGGTCTGATCGCATATCTACAATCCCCCCAAAGAGTTTGGCCTCGAAATAAAGACCTGCCTCGGCGGTTTCATCAGATCCCTCAACGGTAATACCTTCCGGCGTACCAGGTCGTCGGGCCCCGTTCAATTAGCGGATAAGGCAGTGGCTCAGCTCGTGTGCAACGGCGATAATCATTATAAAGGTATGTGATTTGCGCTCGGTACTGTTCTGAGTTGTGGTCATGTTGGAAATTATCTATCATAAACAATAAAGTTAGCGAGGTGAGCGCAGCCAATTTAGAGGTTACTGCTTAGGCAAGTGTTGCTAAATTTAGGGTCGTGGACTTAACCGATTCTCTAGCGCCATGAACCCCATATCATCAGACCTAAAGGTTTCCAGAGACGATCCAGGCGGTGGCGAGTGATTGTACGCGCTGTATGCTGCCGGGGCTCCTTGTAGCTCCGTCAGCTCCACATACATGAAATTGTCTTTTACTTGGTGTAGGAAGAGATCGATGTAGTGGTCTAGACGAGCGAAGAGAATATCTCCAGAGGGATAGAGACATGGTTCATTCTCTTTTCTGCGATGCGTAACAACCGCTCGAGCGAGGTCCGCCAGTGCTCGCCGTCCATCGTCGGTGTCCAGGACAACCAACGCACGGCGAACGATGTCTTTCACGATAACAAATCGACGGTCGTTCCCGGGTATCGGTTGATTGTCGATATCAAGGAGTTTGAAAGATGAGAGGGTACTTCCGCTCATTTTGTGTGCCGGGAAGAGGGGCTGTAATAGTTGGATAGGATTGAGGACTGAATTGGTTTGGTCGGAACTGGCAACGGTTGGCGAAAAGAGCAAGTATAGCTAGTGGTGAGGAAGTCTAGATTGCAAACTCAACGGGTAGTTCCGAACTCTGAAAAAAGATCGGGAGTGGTTCAGGAATCTGGCCAGCAGAAGCAGGAGGATTGCCGAGCGGCTACGATGGAAGGTAAGGTAGGTGGTTAGGTGTGTTGTTGCTGTTGTTGTTGTTGGGAGTGGTTGACAAGTCCGGCCGGCAGACAAAAAGTAAATTTGGCAAAAGGCAAGCCTAAGTTTGAAGAAAACAGACTATTGTTGGAGTTGATAGGTTAGTAATGCCATGAAAAGAACAGTGTTCTAGGTTCGAGTTTATTTGACCGAGGAAGACTGAACGTTACTCCCAAATGTATTAGCGGGTTGAGATAGTGGTTGCTTGGGTCAAGTTTCAACATGAACCTCAAGCAAGGAATCACCACGTAGGCTAAGATATGGTCGGCCCTCACCACACCCGTCTCATCTAGCAACGGCCGACTAGTAGGCTGTAGGCCGTAAGGCCGGAGTGCTTCGGAGGCCCTCGAGTAGTCCAACTCACCATGGGCCCAAAAACTGATCCCGACTAAGGTAGGTAGCTTACTATCCCCCTAACCGTGATGTCATGTAATCACCCAGATATTTTATTTGCTCTCTAAATTGAATGCCCGAAACGCACTCGAAATATCAGGCCCTTGGCTTGCCTCGGCCGCGGCCGGAGACCGGCCCAAATCAATTGCGTATCAAGTGAAAAGGTGGAGTACATAGGTGACAGAGATGGACAGTGAAACGGCAGAGTCAGAAGAGGGGTTTGGGCTGGTAGCCCAAAACCAGGGAAGACTCAGTTCCTGCAGGTGCCGTTGGTTTCAGATGGAGATTGGGTAGGCCGCTGCAGTTTCGTCTCGTCACAACTTCGGTTGTTGAATGGAAGAAGGCTGGCCAGCACCGGCCCGCACCGGCTCGAGTCGGCCCGCACTGGCCTGCGTCGAGGTCCATGTTGGTCTTTGGATGAAAAGCTGCCCGTGTCCGACGCCTCGCGGTCGCGACAGACGGTTGCCTTTAAATATCGGAGGCACAGGGTTTCAAATCAACTGGAACCGTTCGACTTGGCATGAGCTGAGCTAATTTTATCCCTGGATGAAAAGCGCTTCCCGCAGCATAAGGTAAGGTACCTTACGATCCGCTCGTCTTTGTAGCAACCAACCTGCATTTATCGTCCCTGACCACCTTGCCTTATTCTTCCCCGCCGATCTTGCTTCCAGATTTTTTGCAGCGATTTCGAACAACCCCGCCAGCGTGTTGTCGAACAACCACCTCTCATCATGACTGAATCCCCAGAAGCAAATTCGGAGCTCTCCAATGAAGAACACAAAAAGTTGTCGATTGCAACCCTCGAAAATCAGCACCGGGATATCTTCATTCGCGCTGTCACCAACGTCTTGTCGAGCCAGATCGCCGAAGTCACATACGCCCAGATCGTCGATGGGCTTCCCCTCTCCGACACCGCTTTTGACGTCTATCGTAGTTGTGTTTGCGTCGGCCACCCGCTCCTCGATGAGCATCAAGAGCTTTGTCCTGGCGTCATCGAGCACGCTCGAGAACTCGGCGCCAATTTCGATGCTGGTGCCTTGGAGATGGACTCGCGAGTAGGTGCCCCCCTAAAGCGCCAAAGTCAAGATTGCTCATGCTCACTGGCTTTAAGCTCGTCCATGACTATCAATCCGCCAGTCCGGGGTCTCGTGGTTTCAACACTCGACTGATTGAGCTTGTTGCCCGAGCCGTCCACGAGATCGCCGTCTGGCTCTACAAGCAGGACACAAATCGACACAAGGACGACGCGTTCGGCCTGTGGCGGCCCCCACAGGATGAAGTGAGGTTCTTTCCCCATACATTTCCGTCAACTGTACGTCAAATCCGGACTCTTTGCTCCCGAACTACTTCCGAGACACCCCAAATAGGAATCATTTGGCTCATCTTGTTGGGTTGAAAAGCTCCTATGCCATGCCTGGTACCGAGACCACGACCAGTACCCCGAAGGCATTGCCGACTGTGTAGGCTATTGGGCCGAAGCACGTATCTTTGGCGGCGTGGTCCTCTTCGATAGGCGTGACCCAGAGACCGTGCCGGATGCTACGGTCAGTGGTTTTCGTTTGATGATAATCCGGAGCATATGTAATTTCTATACTAACCCAGTCCAACTTGAACGCAGCCCGACGCCGTCTACCTCCATCCTGACAGGCGTGATGTGATTTACAGAATCTATCGACTTCTGGATGACCAAAAGCACAAACTGCTCCAATTCATGCTCTGCGATACAACGCCAGCGGAGTGCCCGCTCCCATTACTCCCCAGCGACAACAACCGGCACCGGGTTGATCCGGAGGAGGCGATAGAGACCACCGGCATCTACCGCGATCGTTGGGAGCGTCGGCTGCGGCCATTGAAGTCGGGGGATGCGCGTATCAAGGATGTCATCGACACCTGGAACTATCTTTCATTCGAGGACTGGCGCGATGCCACAAGACGTGGACGACGGGCGCGACGTGAAAGAAAGGCGAAGGAGCGCGGATTGGGATAGGTTTGCATTTCAAACGCCGAGGTAATTTTGTCGTGTTATACTACCATCAACTGGACAGCCGAGAGCACCAAACCAGAGTCCACTGGAATCTGAGCTACCTACGCGCTTCGTGTCGTCGAGTGTAAACCTTGCCGCTATTTCCATGGCCTCGACGAGGTCGGCCTCAGGGACGTTAAAAGCCTGACCGGTCTCGCACAAGGTCTTTGGGCGGTGCCCGCCATGTTCGTAGTTCACTCGCGATGCTGTACTCAGACTCGGAGAGGGATGGCCCTCGGACATATCAAGGGAATTCCGATGGATGGTGGCAGGTTGCGAGACACAAGCGTTTTTGATGGTGAAGTAGAAAAGGGACTGAAGTGGAGGAAGCAGGCAAAACAGAATAGAGGGGTGAAATAGACGGAGGAGTCGCGGTGGAAGCCCCGCAAAGATCAAGGACCAGGTATCTCTCTCGCATGTGCTAATAGCTTGCTAGGAGTCGGCAAGAGTAGATTTTACAGTACCTAAGGTAGTCATACACTACATACTTTAGTCAGAAGAACATTCGGCAGGCTCGCTCCCAGTGGGCTCGGGCAGCGCCGAAGTTGTTCCCGTAGGGCAGACGCATCCCTGGCCCGCAATGGAGGTGATGGGAGGGGCATCGCAGGTCGAGTAGGGCTCGTGCGCCTCGAAGACCGGGGTGGGCTGCCGCTCGATGACCTCCTTGACCAGGACTGGAATGATTTGGCCCGTGGCGAGACGGAAGGGGCGGTGGTTCAGGGCGGCCAGGAGCTGGGTGATGGCGCCCGAATGCGCCGTGACGCTGATCCAGGACTTGTTGTCGGTGACGAAGACGTCGTCGAGGACCGCCTTGGCGCGGACGGCAAAGGCCTCGTCTGTCTCGCTCTCGCTGGCATGCCAGAGCTCGTCAGACTCGGTGAAGCCGGCCTCGAACTGGTAGAAGGGGAACATCTCGGAGATGTAGGTCTAAGGGCGGCAGCGGTCCAGCGGTTAGCCGATGATAAGTACATAGATCAAGAATGGAAAATCACCTTGCTTGACCTCCGGTTGCAGGTATGTAGAGTCATCCCTTCTCTAAAGCCCTCTTTTACGATAGGGACAAATGGGCGACCCGCGGCGGGGAGCTGGATATCTGCAAAGGTGAGGTTGGCTGTAACCGTACATCGCGAGAGAGGGCTGGTGTAGTAAGATTCAAAGCGGGGCATCTTCTGCGTCTTGTAGCGTTCCTTGAAGTAGGCGTTCGCCTTGTAGGCCTCGCGCTCGCCGGCAGGAGTTAGGAGCGGATCGGCCTAGATAGCCGTACCATTCCCTTCTTGCTCAGCCCAGAAGCACTTGATGTTGTGTCAGATTCAGGGACTTGCAAGTCAGGGGGAATGTCAACACTCAACAGCGAGACTCACGTTCCAGGCGGGAGTGCCGTAGAAGGATTCGGCAGCATTGTGCCAGCCTTCGCCGTGACGGCCCATGAACAGGACCTTGTATTGAACGTTGCTTTTTTTGTTGCACCCCGAGTTCAAGTGCTTGACCCACGCTTCAAAGCGCTGCCATTGCATCTTCTCGCCAGCGGCATCGAAGCGCTTGTCCGTGGGGTATGTCCGGTTGACCAGACCGAAGTTGGCCGTGGCCTCCAGTGGGAATCTGTCAGTCTGAGTGCTCTTGTTAACATCTAAATGAAAGAAAAGTCACCAACATAGTCAAATCCCGTGGGACTAGTAGCCTCGTCGTCTTGGACAAAGTAACCAGGAACAGAGGTAAATTTGATTGATTTGCCCTCGGCGTCGGCCCATGTCCAAGCAACGGCAGCGGGAGCGAGCGCCAACAAGGCGGCGGCGAGGGATGTCTTCATTTTGCCGATTGACGGGCAAGATGGATGTGAGGGGTCGTGACAATGGGCTGCCGCAGAGATACCTAGGTAAGTATCCTGTGGGCATGCGGGTGGCGGGTGCTGTTTAAGTACTCGTCAAGATCCGACAGATTAGGTATGGTTGCCCAGGCTCCCTCCAGTCCGACTTTCCGTCCGCCGACCACATGGCAAGTGGAGATGTTGTTGCGGTCCCTTGCGGTAGCGTCGCCAAGACCTCACACCATGCCGGAGATGGATTCCACGTTCACCAGGTCGGAACGAACGTTGAAGGCAATCCGTGGTTCGTGGATGGGTTCATGGGGCCGAGAAGACCCTCGCCACCACCAATCATCTAGCAACGTGCGCGTGCGCACCACGTCTTCACATTGTGGGGCCGAGTCGAGGAGCTAACGGACGAAGCCAAGGGAACCTCAACACTAGGTACCTATAAAGTACCAAGATTACCTGATTAGGAACGAGGGAGGTAGTATGTACATACAGCTGCTTGTAGAGGGGTATAGTTGCCTAGGTATCAGCCCTATTATAGGTATTCGGCAACCACTGACATCTTCTACTCAGGTTGGCCCAGCTATCATCTTCCTCCTTTACCGCCACCGGTAAGAGTATGAGTAATGCGACCATTTGCCCATACGCCCACTACAGTTTGTCACAACACGGGCGGCGCGCAAAATGTAAGCGGCAGACTACCTACCTACCAATTACACCAACAGCCATAATATCGAGTTAGATGATCTCGGTGTCGCGCTTCACGAGCGAGCCCTCCCCCCTTGGGGCAACCTCGACGGGGGAGGCGGTGGCAAGAGCCAGGAGGGTGGTGAGAGCAGCAAACAGCTTCACTGTAGTGAATCAGGTCAGACGAGCTTGGCTGTGCGAGGTTGTTGTCCAAATCTCGACAGCTAACACGGACAGATGAGGGCTGTTATATACTCAAGACCATATCGAATGGAGTTCTCGGCCTCTAGCTGCCTCTGCGCCGAACTTACCCTTCCCACTCTGGATGGGGTTAGGCTGGATCCAGTGTCAGACCACGTTGGTGTTGGAAAACGGGTGACTGCCTGGATGCGAGCCTTACTCAGCCCATCTCACTCAGCCCTACCGAAGGTCGCCGGGGACTCGGGAGTTACTCAGCGTCACCACCGGACAAGGAGAGAACAAGATGGTGGTGGTGTATGGCAGACTGGAATGGTTGTGGTTTCCCACCTGGACACTGAGTCAGGCGGTGAATCCTGGAGAAACATTCAAACTGTTCTAACCATCTCGTCGGTGCACCTAGACAGCCAACTGTTGCAAACAACTCTGCCGCGACCTAGTCTTCGGAACGAAGATCCGGTGGCTCTAAGTTATAGTGGTCATCGACCTTGTGGCTAAAGAAGATTATTGCGTACCTTGAACCTAGTTCTAAGCCCTCACACTGAGCCCTTGTTATATAGCGAGATTTGGGAGATCTGTTTCCTGGCCGCTCAGGGGGCGGCCATCAAGGCCACCTCTTCAACCACCCCCTCGCTACCTACGTTAGTATCTCTTTTAGTTCCCAACTGAGCCACAATCCTCTCAGACTTTCAATGGGCGCAAAGGTTCATTGGGGCTCGCCAATTCACTGAGACGTATGCTGCACCCGCCAATACGTCAGTATGGCGACAACATCATCCGCTACCGTACCTCAAACAAGGTATTCCTGGATTTGACAGCTACGGGGAAGGCCAGCAGGAGAAGAACTACACGCTGAGTGCGCTTGTCCAGGCCAACTACGGCAAACCCGATGCGCTCCGCATTGGTAATGTGCCCATCGGGAGGCTTCTTCAGGAAGACCAGGATGCCCAGAAAACAGCTGCCTTGAAAGAGCTGGAGAAGGAGAAGAACAGAAAAGATGGCAGCATTATTGTGATTCTCGCGACAGACGCGCCGCTTCATCCACTTCAGCTTCAACGACTGGCTAAAAGAGCCACGTCAGGCCTTTCTAGAGCAGGGGGCGTGGGCTACAATCCGTCCGGGGACATCTTCCTCGCCTTCTCCACGGCCACCAAGATTCCGGTGCAGACGGTCACGGCCAACAACAGGAGTGTTGATCCGTTTAAACCGACACCTCTGGATGTCCAAGTCTTGGACGACCAGACCATCCGAGTCAACGCTCTGTTCGAAGCCGCGGCGGACACTACCGAAAAAGCCATCTACAACACACTCTGTATGCCGAGACCATAGTGGGATTGGATGGGAGGGTGATTGAGGCATTGCCATTGGGGAGGGTGGAGGAATTGATGGCTAAATTCTTGTGATTTGAGGGTACAGCTCTTGTTGCTCTCCGAGTTTCCCGCGCGTTCTGTCTTCTTCTTATTCGGGTGGGCCTGGCATACTGTTTGCGGTATTCTAGGTATAGGTGTTACTCATAAGACACTAAGAGGTGGCGATTAGATGGAGATAGGGTCTTGGTGTTCTAGGATACACTCCGCTACTTGGACTATGCATTAGGAATATAGAGCGAGTGTGGCCAGTAGACCGGACCGGAGCCTGTTCCCGCGGGGACCCGCAAGGCATCCCGCTCGCCGGGAACTGGGGGCTGGGCACTGGAGCCCGTGGGGCTCGAGAGCAGCTGTCGGAGCCGGAAATCAAGCTGGCTGGAAGCTCGAGGCTCCCCACCTCCAGGAGCTCCAAGGCTGCTGGTTTGGCCGGGCAACCAAAGAGTCAAGACTTGAGGGATTTGTCTCGATAAAGCACGCCCGGACATGCAGGTCCTCCGACGACCCGCCGGACTGCAGGCTCAGCCACCAACATCGTGGGGTACAGAGCTTCACACCCTCTTGGAGATACCCCAGAAAGCTGCCCGCCAAGCCTGACGTGGTTGCAAACACGAACCCCGCATATCCTCCCCCCTCCGTTATTGGGCTGCTTGGGGGGCTGTTTTGTCCCGAGCCGAGAGAGATGCAACAAGACGTGTGGCCCGCAGCCAGTCAGGTGCAGTACCTATCTTGGGCGTTCTGCAGCAGCCGGGCTGACCCTTCGTGCTTCCCGCTGCCCGCCCTCCTTCGAGAACGCCCAGATTCGGGGCCAATCCGCTGGTTACAGCCCCTAAAACGACGATCCCGCACGTGTCCGAGTCCCGTACTTGGGTTGAGCACGAGAGCTCGTTGATAACTTGCTTCTCAGATTGTTATCGATTCCCCTTGACGCTTTTTGACTGCCAAAGCTTGAATTGGCTTGCAGGTCTGATATCCAGCTTGTCAGACCGTGCTCGGTGACTTCGTCCGAACCCTTCCCCGCGCTGTCATTGCGCTCAGATGCACGCACTCCCGCTCGGTCATTGTGCATTGGTGCTGTCACTCTTTCACTTGCTCCCTTCTTGACCTTTACCCACCGTCTGCCACACACCAAGCGAACGGCCTCTGCCAGGAATGTCAGAGATCATGATGGCGACTAGCATGCTCGACGATGTGCCGCTGTACACGCGCGCCGCGATCGAGTCCCTAAGCTCCGACAGCTTTGAGACGGCATCTATTAGGTCGGCGGCTCCCTCATACAGTAAGTGCTCATGTTCCGGGTTTCCCCTCATCGGTATCCCCCTTGTCCGGACACAAGGACATCAGCATGAAGCATATCGGCCGCTGACACGCTCCCTTTCCTCTTCAGCCTCCGACGCCCCGTCCTACCACTCAACCAACCCCCACCCCGAGCAACTCCCGGCCTACTCGCCGCCAGCCCGCTCAACCCCCTCCGTAGCGGCGGCACCACCCCCCCCAACCGGGACCGTTTCCTCCCTCCTCGACATCGGGCCCTCCCCACCCGCCCGCCGCCGGCGCCCCCGTCAGATCGGCCAGATCGGCCTTC
>MU857298.1:0-11124 GCA_033296705.1 Chaetomidium leptoderma
TTCGCATAGTAATTTCCAAAAGTTTGAGCGCAATATTGTCCTCCGGACAGGATTACCTTCTAGTATCTCGTTTGTTACTTCCTTTTACTATTTCTCTCTTTCTCTTCTGATTTCCCCCTCCTCTTCTAGAGCCCTAGTAGGTACCTAATCCCTTTTTTAGCCCTACTATATAATCTCTCGAAAGTAGGAAATAGGTTGTAGGGTAAACAAGCTAGCTATAGCCAATCCAACTACCTAGAATATATAGATAACGTAGTAATAGCCTTAGAGGTTGGTTTATCTAGGTAGTTAGATTACCTATAGCTAGCTTGTCTACCCTACAACCTATTTCCTACTTTCGAGAGATTGTATAGTAGTAGGGAGATAAAAGGTTCTTCTCTTCCCCTTTTCTTTCCGCTACTTCCTTATCTTTACTATTCTTTCTTTTTTTTCTCTTCCTTTCTAATACTTTAATATTCTAGTTTCTCTATAAACTTATCCTTTATTAATCGTCTAGTATTTATTATTATTATTAATCTTATACTATAAAGGTTATTCACCCCGCCTATAAGAAGTAAGCGATCTCTCTTCTCTATTTTATATACGTAGTATACACTTATATACTACGCCTACGTAGCGGCTACACTATTACATAGATACTCCTAAGAATCCTATCTTTCTAATAGTCTAGAACTTAGCTTTCTAGATTAGTAACGACGTTACTATAGGTAGCCTCCTAGCTATATTCGTTATATTCCTCCTATATACCTTTCTCCTACGCTTATACTATAGCCCTCTCTAACTACTAGGGCGTTACTTATATCCTCTCTCTATTTCTCCTCTATAGCTTAGTCTATATAACTCTACGGATATATATATATACATATATATATATAAGTATAGTCGCTACTATTATTATTACAATATTAGTAATTATAGTAGTAGAAGGGAAGTTTACTTTTATAAGTTAAGATTATTCTAAAGTAGAGTATTCTTAGGTAGAGTATATAGGAGCTACTCCCTTACTACTCTAGCTATATACCCTACGTCCGTTCTATATCCCTATTCCAAAACCTCCTCTCCGTATTCCTTTATATACTAATCTTTTTAAGATTCCTCTTTTTAATTAAGTTTAGTAGCTAAGGTTATCGGGCTAATTATAGGTAGCCCCCCCTTATATATAAATTTATAGCCTCCCCCCTTCTCTTCGTACTCTTCTTCTACTTTATATCGCTCTTTAGTTATAAGTACTCCCTCCTAGCTCCCTAACTATACTTACTATTCTATACCCTCTTTTACTATACTCCTAGGTACCTCCTAAGATACTTTTTTACTACCTTAGGAACTATGGTTTCTAAACTTTTATTAAACTTATATATAGATATTATATAGTTTAAATACTTATAGCTAGCTCCGACCTTTCTTTTACTTATACTAACCTAGCTAATAATTTTAATAAAAAGAAGATTAAAAAGTATAAGGAGTTTAAAGTCTAGGATAATATTAATAATATTAATACTACTATTAGTATTAGTAAAACTCTTATTTAACTTAACTTTAACTTTAAAGTATATCCTCTCTACTCCTATACTACTCTCCCTTTTCTTTTCTATCTCTCTTTCTCTACTGATAGGATAGTAGAATCATATTCCTTTTACTAAGAAGCTTAAGATAGTTAAAACTATCTTTATCTTCGACGATTTCTCTAGCCTAAGCTCCTACTATATTATCCTATAAGTCCCCTCTTCTTTATCTCCTCTTCTATACTATACTAACCTTATTTAACTATTAGACTTATATTTACTATATAATCTAGAATAAGAAGGACGTTAACTATTATAATAGTTTAGGTATCTACTAGTCTTAGTATACTATTAGTAACTATAGCTACCTTCTTTTATACCCTTCTAGCCTAGATATTACTTATCGCTAGGTTCTTACTATTAATAAGAGTTAATACTCCATTCCTAGCGATATTATAAACCTCCTTCTTTACTCCTTCTCTACTCCCTCCCTATTCCTTCGATTACTTTATTCTAACCTTTCCTATAGTTTAAAATAGTTACTAAGTAGCTTAAGTATATTAAGTATAATCTTATATATAGTTTATAGAGTATTCCCTCTACTTCTAAATATAATAAAAGAGAACTTATAGCTAAGTATATTAAGTATACTAAGGATACTAGATATATAATAGTCCTTTACTACTTTAGTAGTAAGTCCTTCGATAGTAACTAAAAGAAAGTCTAAACTAACTTTAACAATACTTCTATTTCTTCCTTTCTCTTTAAAGAAACTTTAAATAAAGTTAACTACTATTTATCTTCTATCGCTAAACAAAGTAATAATACTATTACTACTATTAATAAGTTTATTACTATAATTAAAATCTAGAACGTTACTTTAAAGAAGAATATATATAAAGCCCTATTAGTCTTCGTTACTATTACTAAGTAAATTATTATTATTTATAAACTACTTACTAGGATAGCCTTCTTTACTTTAATTTCGACTTAAACTACTAATAAGAATATCGATAATATACTTAATACTTCCAACGATAAGAAGGAGAAGGAGAGTAAAGATAAGGATTTAGAGATATTATTTAGTAATATAGATAAAGCTAATATTAAATCTAAGACTAAGATCTCTAAAGAGGAGTAAAGAAAGATAGTAGTAAGTAGGCTAGGAGTTACTTAGGTACCTTTAAGATAGTCCCTAGGAGAATAGAAGTTAGTTCTCCCTACTTTAGTTCTCTATCAATAATATCTATATATCCTATATCTCTATAATTACTTGTTACTCCTTAGTATCTTCCTAGCTACTCCTATTTACTATTCTCCTTCTCCTTCTCTTTTACTATCCCTCTACTCCCCGGCCTCTAGAACCCTAGAGGGTATCTCTACCTCCTCCTCCTTTTTAGGGCTACTTCTTCTCCCCTCTCTTCCTCTCCCTCTTCCTTTTCTTTATCTCTAATCTCTTCGTACTTTATCTCTAGTATAAGTTTATACTCTATTAGTCTCCTAGTACTTATAAACTATACTACTATTACTATAGCCCTCTTATTACTTCTAAGTACCTTTATTAAAGTATACTTATCCTTTAGATATAACTTCCTTTTCTTTTCGAACTTTAGATCCTTATAGCTAAAGACTAAGTAAATAATATTCTCTAGCGTTCCCCTATATCTATAGAGTAGTAAAGGGACGTTAAAGACTTTCTATTTAAAGAAGAACTATCTAAGTTCGATAACCTTCGTTTAGGCCTAAGTAAGTAGAAAGTTCTTTACTTTCGTTATTCCTTTATATAACTATAGTAGTAGTTATATTAGTAGATTAAGTATATAAATATCGGCTACTTCTTTAAATTAACGTAAATAACCATTAAATATCTATATAGTTTATACTATATATTGGATCTTCTACTCCTTAATAGTAGATAGATCTATGTTAATTATCTACTACTAGCTTTATAGTAGCCTCTACTATAAACTACCAAGGTTCCTCTATATTTAGGGAGTATCTCCCCCTCCTCTTTTCTCCTCCTTCTCCTAACGATCGTACTCCTATAGCTACTAGATTACCTATTCATACTTCCTTAGCCTCGATATAGCTAGCGGTAACTTTAGGGGCTTACGTCTCTACCCTTTAACCTTCGATACTACTACTATATATACCTAGCTTAGAACTTACTTTATCTTTATATTTCGTAGCTACTACTTCGTTTAAGCTACCTACCTATTAAAGTATAGGTTAATTAGAAGAACTTATACCTTACTCTCTATATTATATATTATAGTAGCCTTATAAGCCCCTATAACTACTCTTAAGTATTATATCTGTATTATTTAGAAGCTTCGTACTATTTCCTTCGGTATACCTCTAAGGGGGGTAAAAGTATACTACGTTATTACCCTATATAATAGAATAATCCTAATAACCTTTATATAGATATCTTTAACCTTCGCTATCTATACTTTATATTTCTTTATAGCTAGTCTTATAAGTACGAACGTTTAGGTAGCTATCTTTCCTTTAACTTTCTTCTAATATACTTTAAACGATACCTTCCTATCTAGCTATACCCCTAGGAACTTTACTAATTCTACTAGGGCTAGGTCTAACTAGTTTCTCTTAAGACTATTAACTACTTTACTTCTTAGTACCTTTATTTACGTAAAGTAAATAAACTTATTCTTTACTAGCTTAAATTATATTCCTTATTCGGTAGTCTATTCCTTATAGACCTAGTAGGCCCTTTCTAGTATTTTATAGTATATTAGTATATCTTAGCTAAAGAGTAGTAGATTTATATTATTTATATATCCTACTATTACTAGGCCTATCCGTACTACTAAGGAGTAGTATAGTAGGACTATAAAGAAGATAAAAAGAACTAGGAATAGGGGTAAACCCTAGGGAGTACCTTATATAAGGGTAACCCGTTCTACCTTCTTTCTATTAAATACTAACTATACTATTTAATCTTCGAAGTAGCTATATAGAAGAAGGATAAGTTTCTATTTAAAGCTAAGCTCCTATAGTATGTATATATAGTAGCTAAATCTAGTCTACCTAGTTAAATATATATACCCTTTAGGTTAAGCTATAGAAGTAAAGTATAGGCTCTACTTCTCTATACTATATATATAGTATTAGTAACAATCCTAACTATAATCTGCGTCGATTATTCCTAGCGGAACCTTATCTATATCTTAGGGAAGACCTACTTCTTCTCCGTAACGTCTATAATATATCCGCTATTACTAACTTAATAATCTTATCTACTAAATTAAGGAGTAAGATTAGCTAGTAAGCCCTTATTTTCTTCTATTAGTTAGTTATCTTCTTAGACTTTTAGAGGACCACTACCTATACTATTTAGAAGTAGTAGAAAAAGTATTCGAATATAAAATATATATTTATAATTGGTATAAATATATATAAAAGGTATCTACCTTTCTTATTATAGGTCTTTAGGAAGTTATTTAATAAGAGGTCTTCTCCTAGTATCTTCGTTACTCCTACTTTACTAATAATCCTAGAGATTTATACCTCCGAGATATACTATTGTAGCTCGATGGTCCTATAGAAGAAGGCTTTAGGCTAGTCCTTATCTAGTATAGAGTTAGTTAGAGTATACTTTGTAAAGAAGAATCGCTTGTTAAATATCCTAGCTTTTTCTTCGTAAGTAATTACTAACTAAGGTCCCTTCGGTATAATACAAAGTACTAGGAAGGCTGAGGTTCTAGACATTTGTAGCTCCTAAGTTTTACCTATCTTTTAATATTCTATATTATATTAATATTCTTAGATACTTTTACTAGAGAACTATACTATATAAATATCTAAGTATACTTTAAGATATAGTTAAACTTAGCTATTACCTATTAGTAGTAGTTCTTTAAGTTCTAGGTCCTACTTATTCTTTCGATCCTCCCTATTCGCTATACCTCCTATATTATATTATCTATTTCCTTAGTCTACTATTAGGTATATAAACCTCTATTCGATTTGTAGTATAATATAGCTATATCTACAATACTTTTAAACTCTCCTATTAACTTCTTAACTACTTTTTCGAAGTTATTAATACTCCTAATAGACCTAAGTTATATAAGGTACTATACTTCTACTTTATACTTTATATAGTTAAGAAGTACCTAACTATACTCTAATAGTAGAGGTATATATATATAGTCTCTAGTAGTAGAGATCGAGATTAGTTATAGGATATAGTTTAACCTAGATAAAGCCACTACTCTCTTATATTATACTCTATTCCTTCTTATTACTTATATATAGTCGATTGTATCGTTCTTTTAGTTTTATCTAATCCTCGTTAACTTCCTTCTCGATATAGAGATATCTAAGTCCTAGCTTATCGCTAACTATAATAGGATTACTAATAAAGTAAAAGTCTTATTATATATATCCTATATCGAATAGTAAGTATTAAAGTCTCTTATAAGGACGTTACATCCCTATAGCTCCTACTTTACTAGCTTTAGTAATAGCGTTCTCTAGTTCCTTTTATAATTTAGTAAGTAAATAAACTAAACCGTTAGAAGCTCCGTCCCTTCCTTAGTACTAAGGGTAACTACTATTTAGTTCTACCTAGCTTCCGCTATCTATATTACTTAGTTAATATACTTATTTATATAAAGTATAGCCTTCTCTAAGTAGAATACTATTTCGTATTACCTTCCTTTCCTATATAGGGGAAAGGGTAGTATTAAGTTTTCTTTAATAGGTAGCTCTTAGATAACTACTATATTAAATTCCTCTTTCCCTTCTAATACCTAGTTTAAATATTTCTTTATACTATCTATTTCTAGTAGAGTATACGTAGCTTTATAGCTAGATAGTTACTATCGTTCTAGTACTATTAGTTCTAGGAGCTATTATATTTTATATTATTACTATTAGGGTCTCTTATATAAGGTTCTCGATTGTTATACCTACTACTACTATACTTATAGTAGCTACTACGTTTGTTATCGCTAACCTAAGTATCCTTTAGCTCCTATCTAGGTAGATGAAGTTAAAGAGTATAGATCTATTAGTCTCGCTAGCTCTTTATAGGAGGTATAGCTAACTAGCTTTTACTATACGTTTCTTTAAGATATCGTCCTAGGATTCGAAAGGGGGGGGAGAAAGTTTCCTCTATACTACGATTATTAGTATACGTATTGTTATATATATTCCCTCTACTTTAAGTATAGATATCTAAGGGGAGGCCTAGAATATTAGTAGGTAGTCTAGAAACCTCTCTTTAGCTCTCTACCTCTATTCCTTAGCTACTTTATAGTTTATATCGAAGGTAGAATAAGTATTACTATAGTTAATATACTTAAGTTTGTTAGTAGCTAAGTCTAGCTTAGTTAAGTATTATACTTCTCTTTCCCTAGTAGTACTATCCTATAAGTATATTCTATAGGTATATACTAGGTCTTATACTACCTTTATTTTATAGAAAGTTATTTTATAACTCTACTATCTATACTTATAGTATATAACGGCTCTTACTACTTCTTCGAACCTCTTATATAAGTATACTACGTAGTAATAAATAAAACCTTTGTCGATTAATTTATTTACTTTATCGACTAAGTAGATCTTAATAAGGAGTTACTATACTATTAGTAAAAGTAGTTAGTTCTTTAATAATAGTATTTTACTCCCTAGTATTAACTTAATCTTATAGTTATATAATATATTTAGTAGTAGGACGTCTACCTCCTATAGTAGGAAAGTCTTAAATAGGTTGCGATATTCTACTAGAAACTGTTTCTTAATATCTTTAGTTAATAGTTTCGGTATATTAGACTTATCGAAAAACTTAGTAGTATCTTCCTCTATAATTCGATTAATCGTTTTATCTTCGTTCTACGTAGTATCGATAAAGTTATAGAACTTATTAGGTAGCTTCGACTTATATTCCTCTATAGTCCCTTTCCTTTATAGGAGATCCTTAAAGAAGTACTCTAGGAATTTACCTAGCTCTATCTAGGCTATCTTTTCTAGTTTACTAAACGTAGTATATATTACTATAACGTCTTTTTACTTATAGAATAGTAGGAAATTAAGTATATTTAGTAGCTTAATATCCGTTATATTAAGCTTTTCCTAGTGTTATACTAATATAAGTACTACTACTATATACTTTCGTATACTAGGTAAATACTTTCTAGCTATCTACCTTACTTTTTCTAGTTAAAATATTAGCTAGTTTAGTATTAGCTAGGCTCTAGCGTTTAGTAGTACTATCGTCTATTTTAAGTCTTCTTTTAGTACCCTCTCTTTTAACCTCACTAGCTATTACCATTACTATAGTTCGTACCTCTTTTGTAAACCCTTAGGGTACTCCCCTATAGTTAGCTACTTAGATTCTCCTTTATCAGCTACCTCTTCTACTAAAGCTTAGAAACGTATTATCACGGGTAGTAATATAATGTTAGATACCAAGTAGGATATTTGTAGAAAGATAGGGGAAGTAAAGTAGTAGGCTACAGGCACGAGGGGAAAACCCTACACACCTATATACAGACTACGCATAGACCTACCTTGTAGGTCTGTAGCCTAACCTAATGTAAGTTATGGGTTAAGCCCGTAACACTACCCTCCGTTAAAAACAGCTCCTGTAGCTAAAAAAGCTCTAAATATATCCTTTTACTTAATTCCTTCAAAAATAGCGTTTTCCACTAGATCTATTAATCTACGTTCTATCAGGTTTATTCCTCTACGTAACTCTATTTAGCCTAGCGCTCCTCCGTAGGGGTTCCTCCCGCTATTTAACTCTCCTCCGTAGTACCTTCGGTACTCCCTCTCGCTACCCACGCTATAGCACCTATAACGGTAGCTCCGGCTTATCTACATAGGCGTTGTAGAAAGCCTAGATATTATTATTATAGCCCTTTAAATCCGTTACTAGCTACTAAGTTAGTTAACTCCTCGAACCTAACTTATTTTACTAAATACTACTAATAGCTATTGTTAACCTTACTAAAGTTAATAATATTCTTGAACTTCTACTCTATAGTATCGATACCTTTGTTAGTATAGGTTATAACCTAGCTTTTATTTACCCTAATATCGCTATTAGTTTATTCTTAACCTAAGATACCTTCTCCTCCCTAGTATAGCTTAACTATAATAATATAAAAAGTATTATATATCTTTATATTTACTAGTAGGTATAGTATTACTATGTATAATAATACCTTTATAACTTCGAACGGTCCTTCCTAGTAGGTATCGAGTTTCGCTATCGGCCTTCTTATTATATAATTCTTAGTATTTAGTATAACGTAGTTACTAACTTAGTATTATAGTACGTTAGATCTCTTATAGTTTATATTTTCTTTATATCGATCCTACACTTACTTTACTAGTACTATAGCCTTTACTAAGATCGTTGTAAACCTATTAGTAATCTCGGAGCTTCTAAAGAACTCCTTTTTCTATACTTCCGATACATCAGGAGGGTAGGGTTTTAACGGTTCTATACCTATCTACAAGTAAAAACTATAGTTTATAAAGAATAACGATACTTCTATTATCTTAGAAGTTATATTATTCCCTATAAACTTTACTAGAGGTAACTAGTTAACCTAGTTATTCTATACTTAATTTACAAATAAATATAAATATTACTTTAACTCTACGTTAATATACTTTATCTACCTATTCGTCTATAGGTAGAAAGCCGATGATAGTTTTAATATAACTACTAATCTTATAGATACTAATCTCTAGAGGGCCGAAACGAACTACGTACCTCTATTAGATATAATCGTATCGGGTAAGCCGTATAGGCTATAGATTCTATTAATAAAACGCTCTACAAGCTTTTCCGCTTCTAACCTAGCTATTAGGATAAAGTACCTTATTTTTGTAAGCCGGTTTACTATAACTATAACGTACTTAAAGTTCTATCCTCTATATTTGTAGGGTAGTAGCGGTATAATATAGTTAACCGATATATCGTACTACGGTACTAGTAGGAGCGGTAACGGCTTTAAGAAACCTAAAGGTAATAATCTTAAAGTCTTTATTTAGTTATAAAGGAGGTAAACGTTGTAGTATTTCTATACTACTATACTTATCCCCGGCTAGTAATAGCGCCTATTTATTAGATCTAGTATCTTTATTCTTCCTAGGTAGCCGCCTAACACCGATATATATATTTAATAGATTAACTATAGATAGATATTACTATCGTCGGGGTCGATCACTAGTTAGTCCCGGAAATAGACCTTCTCTATAACTATACAGTACTCTGTAAATACTATTCTAAGTTTTACCTTTAGTCCCATAGGCTACACTTATATTCTAAGGTTATTTAGTACTCTTAGTACGCCCTATAAGGTAGATAAGTATTTATATATTTCTATAATATACTCGTCGATATACTATAAGACGTCGAGCTAAAGGGTCTGTAGTCTAAATAGTTGTAGGCCTATTAGGTCCTCGAAACTCTCCGGGTCGAAATAGTCTAGGTTAATTAACGGCCTTTTCCTATTATAAAGCTAGTTATCCTTAATGTCGGTTAGTATATCCTCCGGCTTCCTACTTAGTACGTCGGGTATCGTATTTACCGATCCTAAGTAGTAAACGATCTAGAAGTTAAATCTTAAAAGGAACTTTAACTATCGTATATATTATAGTAAGAGCTACTTAGTTGTAGCGAACGTTTAGAGGTTCTTATAGTCCGTAACGATATCGAAACGCTAGTTTGTACCTTCTAACTCTAGCTACTACTCCTCTAATACCTTAATAATCGCTAGTAACTCCTTATTATAAATATTATAGTTATATTCCTATACTAAGTACTTTATATTAAAATAAGTAACTAAGTACTATTCGCCGTCGTTACCCTTCTATAGGAGTGTTCCGCCTACCGACTAGTCCGAAGCGTCGGTTTCTATAACTATAGCCTTTTCCTAGTTATAGATCATTAGTACTAGTACTATTATAAAGGCCTTTTTAAGTTACTCGAACGCTCTCTAGTACGTAGAAGTCTAGTTCTACTCTACTATCTTCTTTATAAGTTTCGATATTAGCTTCGCTATACCCGAAAAATCTCTAATAAATTGCCTATAGAAGTTAGCAAACCCTAGGAACTACTATAGCTACTTCTACGTTATTAGAGGCTCCTGGTCCTTAATTGTAATAACCTTCTTATAGTCTATCTCGATCCTGCCTAGTATAATAATTAGGTCCAAGTACTTAGTCTTTTTCGTATAGAAATTGTACTTCCTAATATCGATTTAAAAGCCTACGTCGATTAGCCTCTTTAGTATCTCCTATATTTACTTAATGTAATCCTTTATATTAACCGAGTAAATAAGAATATCGTCGAGGTACACCGTTACGTAGTCGTCGAGTATATCGTATAGGATATTATTAATATAGTTCTAGAACGTCGCTAGTACTTCCTATAGCCCGAATAGTATTATTAGCGACTTATATAGGCTAAACTTCGTAATAAATACTATTAACTACTTATAGCCTTCTACGATTCTTATATAATTAAATACTATAATAATATCTAGCTTTATAAATACTTATACTTTATAAATCGAGTTAAATAACGTGGTCCACCATCGAGTGGCGCACCCCATCGAGTGGCGCGCTTTTCCAA
>MU857299.1:0-10954 GCA_033296705.1 Chaetomidium leptoderma
CACCGAATGCATCACCAGATTCATCACTGCTTCCTGCCTTCCTTCTGCACCCATAACCTTGCCTGCTACTTACTGTACCTGCTTACACCTATCCGTCGGTAATGATGTAAATCAACCAGCAGTCGTTTAGGGGTTCCTAGCCAGCGGACGTGCCACTTGGATCCATCAGCGGTTATTATGTTGCCCTCTCCGCCCGCTTGATGCACAACATAGAGCAAGGGACATGTCCGGATGATAGCCTGCATGGTCGGTCTTAGGCTAGGGAAATTTCCTTACTGCCCTCGACGATCTACCTGAGCGCTGTTTCTCCATACACATCCTGACAGCGCCACGTCATTGCCTTTCCAGCGTTGTATGAAGCTTGTGTTGCTTGATGGGCGCGATGCAGATGAGGGCGAGGAATGCCCAGCCAAGCATGACGAACCACACGTATCGGAACGCGTCCATAAACGACTCGGTTACCCCGGCTTGCCACTCGCGTGGCAAGTCCTGCAACACTGATATATCGTCAAGAATACGCTCGATCGCCTCGGTCGCACCCGTTTGGTCGCTGAGCCGCCGGGCCAGGCCAGCACTGAGGGAGCTTTGGTACACGACCGAAGCAACAGCGACGCCGACGGTGCTGCCCAAGCTCCGAGCCAGATCTTTGACGACTCTTCTGTCAGCATCGGTCCCTTGTCTGGCCCGGCAAGCGACGGTGGTGTTTTGGGGAGAGGGGGGAGGAAGAGTACATACACGTAGAGGACGTGACAACAGCCTGGTGCGAATGTTCTACGGCCGCAAGGCAAGCTACCTGCGTGATGGTGAACACGGCGTTATACCCCGAGCCGACAATGAGGAAGGCCGCGCTTGTCAACCAGGGAGGGCTGTTCCCGTTCTGCAAGGCAAACATGGTCGTGCCCACGATCAGGGCGACAGTGCTGCCGATCACTAGCCTGACGTACGTGCCAGTCCTTTTCACCATGTACCCACTGGCGAGGGCTCCGAATGACGTGCCCAGGGATGCCGGCATGATCTTCAACCCGGCCGAAGTCGCCGAGTCGCCCCTTACCTGCAGGTATAGGGGCACATAGAAAACGCTCGTCAAAGCGATGCCGGCGCAGAAAACGGAGGCCAGGCAGGACGTCAAGACTGTGCGGTCAACCAGGAGCTGGACCGGCAGGACTGGTTGTCGCGCGGTACGTTCCCAGCGGACGAAGGCAGCGAAGAGAACAACCGAGAGCGAGATGGCGGCGGGCGGCAAGGGGTGCGTCCACGGCACGACGTTGCCGCCCAGGCTGAGCCCCAGCACCAGAAGGGCCATGCAGGACGTGATGAGGAAGACGCCGCCAAAGTCGATGCGCTTCAGGTACGACTTGTCCGATTGCTTCGGCGGCACCTTGACCAGGAAGTGGACGAAGACGGCGGAGAGCAATGACAGGGGCACCTGGATCAGGAAGGCCAGCCGCCAGCCCAGGTGGAAGTGGTCGTAAAGGAGGCCACCGAACACGGCGCCCGTCATGGCCCCCGCCCCGTACCACAGGTTTGCGATCCCTCCGATCAGCCCGCGCTTGCGGAGGGGGATGAAATCCGACCCCAGAAACGTCGGTATGCTCATCAGGCCGCCGCCGCCGATGCCGGCAACGAGGCGCCCGAATATCATGAGATATTGATTCCCGGCCACCCCGCACAGGAGGTTGCCCGCCGCGAAGACGACGTTGGAGAAGACGAGGCCGCGGCCGCGGCCGAAGATATCGGTCAGCCGGCCCGAGATGGGCTGTATCGCAGCGTTCGATATGAGGTACGCCGTGGCCAGCCAGGGCAGGAGACTCAGCGAGCCAAACTCGCTCGAGATGGGCGCAGACAGGGTCGCAATGACGGTGGTGTCGGCGGCCCCGAGGAAGACGCCGAACCAGGCCGTGCTCATGACAAGTATGAGCCGCGAAAGCGGGAGGTCTTCGTAGATGATGGTCTTCTCGTCCTCCTCGCCGCCGTCGCTCTCTGGTTCTTGGATGTCGATGGAGAAATCCCGCCCCTTGCCGTCGAGATGGAGCAGCTCCATCGACTCTGGTGCGTCGACATGATCGTCGTCTATCGACGTTTGTGTGCTGTGAGTGCTGCTACGGCCCATGTTGACCTTGAGGGAGGAGAACGATATGGGTTTTGCGCTGAGAACAGATGGCCTGGGAAACAAACAGATCTGTCTGGCAGGCTGGCGATCAAGGTTAGATTTGCGGAAGTTGGGCTCTTCAGCAGCCACGCGGATGCAGAGACTCACGGGGGAAAGCTGCTCCCTTCACGTTGGGGACGTAGGCGGCCCTCAGCACTGAGTGCTGCCATGAAAGAGGCAACAGGTCTTCCAAGCTTACGCCCCCTCGTCTGCAAAGCATGTTGCTCCTCCTCTTGCCTTGGAAGGTAAGCCTCCATGTCGGGGGCCGATCGACTGCGACACAGTCACACAGAACCTGACCGCTCATCCTCCATACCACCTCCGTCTGACAACCACGTCTCGCGGCCGCAGGGTAAATCCTTCAGAGACGCCTATGCACATGTCGCTTGGATCGACGGCCACTGGCCAGGATACGCATGCAAAGCCTTACGAGGAGGAGGGAGTATGTGAATAAGTACGTAATACGCTGCCTCGGAAGCCGCTGCTCTTTACCCGGCCGGACAGGTAGTGCTCCATGCCTGCGCGTCCAAGAACCCATGATTAAGTGTGTAACCAAGAACCCATGATTAAGTGTGTAACACAGATATTACCATCACGTCGTATAGTGACAGCCACGGAGATGTCACGGAGATGTAGCTGGTCGATCTGCTCGCTCTAGATTTTCCGCCACAGACATATGAGAATGACTCAACAACCGCATCGGGCAGGTCCGGCTTTTTACGGCCCATAGCCCTCAGAAAGATGACAACATGGCGGTAGAAGATGACAACATATGGGACCACAAAGTACCCGGATTCACTAGGTACGCAGACGCCACTTGATTTTACATACACACCCCCTGCACGATTGTACATGCGATGGGCGTAAGCCGTGAGACTCTGCGTAGCATTCTTTACGAGGGAACGTCAAGCACACCAAGAGGGAAAATCAGAAATGAAGATTACTCTCGAAAGGCCACTGAGCCGCTGGAAAAGTACCCATCACATACTTTCAATCTAGCTCGCCGAGTTTTTCTCTTTAGTGTCTGATTGGCAGTGCCTTGAATCCTTTCGCTCGCCCGTGGCTCTGCATCTTGGACGGAAGAGCAACCAGCATCTCGTCCGTGGCAAAAATGGACTGGTGGAGAGGCTGGAGCACGTCTCCTTCCTTACCCCCTCCCTTGGCATGCATCCGAGACTCGGTGACGAAGGTGGACTCTTCGGTAACCAGCACGGGGACTTGGCGCACCTCGGTGAACGGGGCAAGTTTCTTCTGGGACGCTGCCTGGATGAGGCGATCGACCATGTCCTTGCGATCCTTCCAGAGCAGTCGTAGCACGGCCATGAGATCGACGGACTGGATCGGCCCCAGCCCGTGGTCTCGACAGTAGGCCCTCAGGGCTTCCTCTGCCTCGGCCGGGTCGGGGATGCCGTGCCGAGACACGAACCGCAGGAAGGTAATGGTCGTGATGCGGTTGTTGCCGTCGATGATGATGACGATCGGCCGGCTGTCATCACGGCCGGAGAAGCACACCGGATAGCCTTGCGCCACCGCAATGGGGGCTATGGTACACTCGTCTTCCATGCCCGAGGCCATCATGTTCTCAATCATGCCCACGACGATGCGAGGACACGCGAACTCGGAGCGGGCGAGTTCGCGCATGTCCACGTACGCATACACGAGCTGTTGATCGCCCGTGAAATGTACGTAGCTGGGATGGCGTACGAGGGGCTGCGATATGAACGAGGACTCGAGGGCCAGCTGCGCCGCCATGTCCTCCCAGCCGGCGCTGCCCAGAGCCATGGCGGCCATCTCGGGCTGCAGACTGGCGAACAAGATGGCGAAGACCTCGGCCTGCCCCGCTGCCGAATCGGCACCGAGCAGTCCGCCGACGGGGTCCTTGAGGAACGCGTGGATTTGCAGGAACGAGGCGATGCGCTCGGGCAACCACCGGCCTCGCGTGGTGAAGTCGGCCAACGCACGGCGCCAAAATGTCAAGCTGAGGTTCTCCTCCAGCCTCTCGGTCTCGTACGGCACCACTCGGCTGACGAAGGCGTCTTGGATGTCGCTGGAGAGTGTCGCAGGCGTCCGAGGGGCGGCCATCTCGGCAACAATGCTCCGGCCAAGCATCTGGCCCTCGCGCTTCAAGGCCGACGCAACGTGCGTCCAGCTCTGGATGACATCTTCGGCCTCGAGGAGCTCGCTTACTGGGGCGGCCATGATCTGTGGGAGCCGGCGTCGGTCCACGCGGGACAGCATGAAGGCCATCCTGGTTATCTCAGGTTGGCGTGACGAGCATCCGACGCGCGGCTCGCCGCGGCAAACTGTACCAGACCGTCCCCTGCCGTGGGGTACGGAGCGACGGGATAAGTAGCGAATCTGCCCGCCGCCATTCTCCGTAGCCTCGCTTTAGCTAGCCAGAAGAGTGTCTGCGGATCTGGATCATGAATGTCCTGGTGCGGCGTCTCGGCGTGGTCCGTGACGTGATCGCTCCCGTTCTTCTGATGGCCGCAGACGGCTGATGATGTGCACTCGGCCAGCTCGCCGCGTTGCGCACTTTGACGACACGGTCGTAGTGGCCGTTTGGGCTCCAGGCTCCTGGGCAATGGGTTCTGCTCTTCATACAGAACCGATCGCAGGCAGTCGGCAAACGCCATGTACTGTTCCAGGGAGTTGTACGCCTGGGCCGATAGCCGGACCACCCGCTTTGGATGTGCAGGCCATGAGTACACCGGGACCACGATCTTGTGTTCTTTCCAGAGGATCTGCTGGACGGGCAACATCCCCTCCTGCTCCGGCCCCAGCGAGTCGGGGAGGGGTATGGTCGCCATCGCGCCTATCATGCTATCGGGACAGGGCCGAGGTATGCCGAGGGCCGCGCAAACGATCCTCCGCGCGGCGACGGCGAGGTTGTGGTTCCTGGCGACGAGGGCACCGAGACCTCCGCCGCCGGGTATGACAGTGTTCAGGAAGCCGATGCAGGCTGGCAACGTGAGAACGGCCGAGGGACAGCTCGTCCCCAACCAGCCAAAGCTATGCTCCAGCCTGGAGTACCGGGTCTTGTGGACCACGTAGGGCGAGCAGGCAACGACGAGGGGCTTGATGTGATGGGCGCGGTCGGGCCGCACGTGGAGGAAGCCCACGCCGCGCGGCGCGCACATCCACTTGTGGCAGTTGGCCACATAGTATGCCGCGTTGATGTCTGTGACGTCCAGGTCTAGCATCCCCGCCGCGTGCGCCCCGTCTACCAACGTGTCGATATCGAGCGCGGCAAGCTGGCGAACGATCTCCTTGATCGGGAACACCAGTCCCGACCTGCTGGGGATGTGGTCGACCACAGCGAACCGGGTCTTGGGCGTCACGCGCGCGAGGATTCGGCCGAGGACGTCGCCGGGGCCGGTGACGTGCAGAGGGATGTCGACCGTGACCAGTCGTGCGCCGTCTCGCTCCGTCACGCAATCCAGGGCGAGGATGACGGAACTGTAGGCATGATTCGTGGTCAAGATTTCGTCGCCCGCCTTCAGGCGGAGGCTCTGGATGACTATATTAAGGCCGTGTGTCGCCCCGGGAACAATGACCAGGTTGGCTGGCTCAACACGTAGGAACCTAGCCAAAGCGTTCCTGCTGGCCTCCCACGCGGGCACGTAGTTCCTCTCAAAGAAGTCGTGTGGATTCTCCTCGATCTTTTGCCGGATGACTTCCTGGCTTTCCATGACCTCGGCGGGGCACGCACCGAAGGCGCCGTTGTCCAAGTAAAGGACGTCTTGACGCAGACGCCATTTGCCAAAGCTCTCCACCAGGCCGTCCGTGGAATCGTACCACTTGGACCCATAGGAGTCGTTGCCATTCTTCGAGGGGGGCTTCAACGGGGAGAAGAAAGGCAGTACCTGCGTTGAAACCATCTTGTTGCTCTGAAGAGAGGAGAGATCTGATAGACGGGGGGAGTGGTGGTGGTGTCGGTCTATACGTTCACACTTGATTAGGGGCGCCAGATGTAAACGTGATCCAGAGGCCTCGAATTATCTAGCTACTATAACTGACGACTCGCCGAGATTTAAACGTGTATCTGAGTCTCTGAGCGAGGCGATCAAGATATCGGGTTCTGCTCAGCCAAACCTTCCTCCCATAGGCTGGCGATGTGTGTTTCGACTCGCAGGATCTATGGAAGGCCACCGCCTGTTTGAGCTTCGCTTCGTCTTATTTCCGAGTTTCCCTAACGAGACACTCCGTTTGAGGTAGCAACATACCATCGCTGTGTACTCTGCAGCCACAACGAATGTGTTCGTTCACTGACTGGTAGGCTTCCGAGTCAGCTTACACCTGCTCCGAGTCGGCCTGAACCTGCTCCTCTAATTATGCATTAGGCTGCGTGCCTTGCCCGCAATTCATCCGTCTCACGTCAGATTGTGTGCTGAAGAGGGCACTTCCAAGCCAGCGTTGTGCAGACGTGGGAGACTGCGGCCATAGAGAAGGCTGTGTTGATCTACCGTTCCTGGTACTATTGCTGTGCCTTGACACGGCTTGTACCGTAAGTAAGGGTGTAGGTCTATCCGCCAGTGTTCGAGTCGGACTGTCAGCTCGCATCGGCCCGTATAGAGGAAGTTGCCGTTGTACAGCTGCACTGAGCTACCCCTCTATGCCGAGCAGCCGTCCCTGCCGCCCCCCTCAAGCCCAGAGTTGCATTCTTAGAGGAGTGAGACTGTGCCGTATCGCTTGAGGATCGCAACCCCTGGCCCAGTATCACACCGAAGTTTCCCTACCCCGATGATTCAACTGGGAAGCCGGGCCAAAATCCTAGACATCCATCTGAATGCCGAGTCATCGGTTCCCATTCAATCATCCATCACGAGACCACGGGAGACCCTACGACTTATCTCAGGTGAGGCAGCTGAGGCTTGCCGCGCCCCTTTTGCGCCCCTTTTGCGCCTCGTTGACCCTTCACTCAGGAGAAACCCATTGGGGGCTGAGGTCGAGGCTGTGGTCGAGGGGCGAGAGGGAGAGAGTAGAGAGGGGGCAAATTGTGAAGTATAAAATGAGTTACGATGCCTTCTCGGGCTGCAGAATAGTCGTGCAAATCGTCACAAACATACAATCATAAAATTCATACCTACCGGTACCTACTCAGTTAGACTCTTTTGAACTCTCCACCATGATCTCCAACCGGGCCAAGGAAAGCGTATCGTGGCACTCCAACGATTCTCCGGCATCACCGCCGCTTCCCAATGGGTTCATAGGGATGGACAACGCCGAAAACTGGCTGATCCGGCCCCAGGAAATCCCTGCCATGCGAGAGGCTATCCAACGCGAGTTCTCAGCCGACGATCTCGATTATGAGAGGAGCAGCCCAGGTAACCCGGCCCTTCTCCAGGGGGCCGCCAATTTCCTCAACAGGTTCTTTTCGCCCCGTACCCCAGTGCTCGCCGAGCACGTCGTGGCACAGGGAGGCTCCATGGTCATCCTCGACAGCCTGGTCTACGCCATCTGCGACGAGGGCGAAGCTCTCCTGATCGATGCGCCCTTCTGGAGCGGCTTCGGCAATGCCACGCGTCTCCGGAACAACAACCGGCTCGTCGAGGTCGAGCGGCCCGAGTCGTTTTCGGACCCGACCGCCATCATCAAGCACTACGAGAAGGCGATGGAGAGCTCGTCTCGCCCCGTCCGCGGCATCATCGTCTGCAACCCGCACAATCCTTACGGGCACATCTACCCGACCTCGTACATGGAGGCGGTCCTCAAGTTCTGCGAGGCGCACGACATGCACTACATCTCGGACGAGATCTACGGCCTGACCACCTGGGGCGGCCCCAAGCAGCCCTGCTTGGATTTGAACCCCGACATTCTCGAATCGCCCGAGACCAAGTTTACGTCGGTACTTTCCCTGGACCTCAAGAAGCTGAAGGTCAATCCTGCTCGGGTCCATGTCGTCTATGGTATCAGCAAGGATCTTGGGGGCAGCGGGCTGCGCCTGGTATGTACAGAGAAGAGCCCCCCCGACAACTGCGGGCATTCTTGACTGACGTTTGTGCGAACAGGGCCTTTTCGTGACCCAAAACAACCCAGAGCTGCGCGAAGGTGTGTACACGGTCGAGCGGTACACGGTGTCCAGCGCGACGAGCATCATGACCAGGGCACTGTTCTCGGACCTCGCGGTGACGGGGTCGTGGCTGGCGCGGAGCCGGGCGCTGCTGCGCGCGTCGGCCGATTTCGTTGGCGGCTTCATGGCCTTTCACCGGATCCCCTTCTACCGTCCCGTCGCGGGCGTCTTCGTGTGGGCGCGCCTGGGCGGGCGTGCGGCCACGGCGGCGTCGGACACGGCGCTGTGGACGCGCATCGCGGCGGCGGGCGTTGCCCTCGCCTACGGCGCCGGCTTCCACGAGCGGGACCCCGGCTGGTTCCGCATCACGTTCGCCCTGCCGAGGCGGGAGCTGATCGAGGGCCTGTGTCGCATCGAGACGGCCCTCTGGGCGAAGCGACGATACGAGCCGCAGCAAGAGCAGCTGGTCGACGAGGCTCCGTTGGACACATGCAAGGGCCAGTCGGATGGGGCGGGTGCAGCCCGTCCCTGCGTTGTGCTGTAGAGACCACCAAAGATTTTCCTCTTGTTATTGTTGTTGTTCCTTTTTCAACGCCGTGGCAGCAGCAGCAAGGCAGACGGGCGGCGCGCGCCCACCCTCAGCCTTCAGGGGACTTGACGTGGCTAGCACGCTTTGGCTCCGTTCGCAGACGTCCCTGTTTTCCCAGTCCCCTCTTGTTGGCATCCGGGCAAAGGCGTTATGGATCTTGGACCTGGGGAGCCCGCCAGCAGCTTGTCATCACAGCGATTGTGTACATGTACAGATAGTGTAGAATGCTTGATTTCTCCATCTCTAGGTGCTTGGACCCTGTCGATCTGGTTCGGCTGCGTACCTACTTAGGTATGCCCTTACATCCCCACCTTCCTCTCTCCCTCAGCCGCCGTGTGCTCCATCGCCCAGTCGGCCGTTGCGATTGCATGGATCTTGGTTGTATCAAAGACGGGCAATCCACAGCGCTCCTCGGCCCCCTCCCCAACCAGCAAGCCAATCTCGGTGCACCCCAGGATCAAACAGTCGGCGCCCGCCGCCTTCAGGTCCGCGATGACGCGATAGTAGACCTCGCGCGACGCCTCCCTGACAATGCCGTTGCACAGCTCCGCGTAGATGATGTCGTGCACCGCCGTGCGGCCCGCCTCGTCCGGCACCACGGTCTCCAGGCCGTGCTTGTCACGCAGGCGCGCCGCGTAGAAGGCCTTCTCCATGGTGAAGCGGGTGCCCAGGAGGCCCGGCCGGCGGCATCCCGCGCCCACGATGCGCTCGGCCGTCGGGTCGGCGATATGAAGGAGCGGCAGGCGCGAGGCGGCCTCGATGCCCTGGGCCACCGAGTGCATCGTGTTGGTGCACAGGACGACGGCGTCGGCGCCCGCGCGCTGCAGGGCGGCGGCGGCGGCGTCCAGCAGGTGCCCGGCCTCATCCCAGTCGCCGGACCGCTGCAGCGCCTCGATAGCTGCGAAGTCGAACGAGTACACGATGCAGGGCGCCGAGTGCAGGCCGCCGCGCACGGCGCGCACGCGGCGGTTGATCTCTTGATAGTAGGTCACGGTCGACTCCCAGCTCATGCCACCGAGTAGGCCTAGGGTCTTCATGATGAGATCGGGGGGTGGGCCGGTGTCCACTGTTTGTGAAGGGATCGTTGTTTGTCTAGGTAGGCAAGGTGGCCGTGGTCGGTGCAAAATGAACCTGGAACTCGGATGATAAGAAATCATGTGGGCACTCCGGTGTGCTGTATACTAGTACTAGGTACTTACAGATCTGTACTTAAGGGGAGCCAATAGGTTTACAGGTATCCCGCCCAGCGGTCAGCTACGGGGGTAGCGGGCTCAAACTGAATCAAAACCCTAAATTATGTAATACGTGCACGCCCGGGCAAAAACATCTAAGCAGTTTAGTTTCATTACCCCGTACCCCAGATTTCTATTCTACAAACTAGAAATTCTTCTCCCACCGCTACAATCCTCTCCCTACCCACATACAACCCTCACACCCACACACAACCCTCGCACCTATATACAACCATCGTACCTACTATAGTACACCCGTATATAACCCTCGTACCTATATACAACCCTCGTACCTATACAACCCTCGTACCTATATAACCCTCGTACCTATACGCAACCTATATATAACCCTCGTACCTACATGCAACCCTCGTACCTATATACAACCCTCTACTATATACAACCCTCGCACCTATATACAACCCTCGCACCTACATATAACCCTCGCACCTATATATAACCCTCGCGCCTATATATAACCCTCGTACCTACATACAACCCTCGCACCTATATACAACCTTCGTACCTATATACAACTCTCGTACTTATATACAACCCTCGTACCTATATACAACTATCATACCTACATATAACCATCGCACCTACATACAGCCCTCGTATCTACTATACCTATATATAACCCTCCTACCTACTATACCTATATACAACCCTCCTACCTATATATGCTAGGAGGGTTGTGTGCGGGTAAAGTGGATGTAAGAGCTGTATGTAGGTGCGAGGGTTGTATGTAGGTGCGTGGGTTGTGTGTGGGTGTGAGGGTTGTGTGTGGGTATGAGGGTTGTGTGTAGGTGTGAGGGTTGTATGTAGGTGCGAGGGTTGTATGTAGGTGCGAGGGTTATATGTAGGTGCGAGGGTTGTATATAGGTACGAGGGTTGTATATAGGTGCGAGGGTTGTGTCACGGTCGTGGCAGGCAAGTTGGTGATAACACTCGTATTGCGAAGGTTGCAT